>CAJFCO010000137.1:1515483-1549241 GCA_904066015.1 Synergus gifuensis
TATGAGTTACTTAAACATGTCAGAATGTAAACGAAGCCTATTATGGGAAATTTTCAGTACATAAGAAATAATTACCGGCAGAATTTAAATTGGCGTCAATAAAGCAAAATATTCTTGTTTAACTTATTTCTGGGAAAATATAACACCTTCGAGTAGTAAATCAATCATGAAATAGCATAGGAAAAGGGAAGAGCGTACAGAAACCAATTCGTTAAGTTCTCCTTGACTCGGTAACCAGTTCATTGGAAAACAATTATTCAAGAAAGATCATTTGCATCTCTCGAATGAAAATAATTGTGCTTGTGCTGACATGGACCACCTGTCAAGTCCATCAAGAGCGCGTGATGGTTTTCTACTTGTCAGGAGGATAAATCTACTCGTTGAAGCGCGAAATCCCTTCGATCATCCGTGAAAAGTGCGTTTCTTACCGAAACCTTGATTCATTTCCGGTCCGCCTTAAAAATAAATTTACTTAATTAGCGTATAAATTTAAATATAACTTATGTAATTTGCAGCACTTAAGTTCGAGAACAAAATCAAGTTTTTTTTATTTAACAAACTGATTATATAAGATCGCTCAATTCCGCTGCGTAAAAAAATAAGTACCATCAAGTTACGTCAGCTAAATCTTACAAAAATTAAGGAGCGGTTAATTATCTTTTAAATTACCATTCAACCTATCGATCCTTCATTTCCGGTGCAAGTGTACCTAATTAATAAGTTTGGAAACAAATTGTAACCGAATTCTTAGTAACTGTGTCTCAGTTTTACAACCATGAGTTGCATGGCTTAAATGTTACGGATAACGGAAGCGGCAGCTTTCTTGGAAAAATTCCGACTCGCAAAGTTTCTTACCACTAGGTGAGCGCGAACAGACCCGTAACTACAAGGCTTTTTTTGTAAAAATGATCGCATATCTAGATCCAAGAGGTAAATTCATGGAGTTTCTATATCGTCTTATAATCTCATTCAAGTAAATGTTCAATTGAAAAGGTGTTTTATTAACTATAAAGGAAATGTCGTAAAGCTCTACAATAATTATTAAAAAGAAAAATAAACCTTGTAATTACGTTTATTCCCTTATTTATAAATTATTTCCATATATCCTTGAAATGAAAATTTTTTAAAAAGAGAATATGAAATTAATCACAAATTTAGCTGTCGAACCTCACTTAAGCAATTAGTCCTTCATTATAGTCTTTTGTAGAACATTAACATCATATGGAAAACATCAACTATTACAGTAAACCTCTCTTATAGAAGCTGTAAATCATCTCCCAAGGTGTCTGTAATTTTTCCCCTTTTTATTTTTCTCCGTTATTCGAAACGTTATTTTCCGTTAAAGGTTTAACCTGAAAACCACAATTGTATAAGCTGTCTGCTGGCTGCCCACAACTGTATTAGAAATTAAATAGAGGGTTAAAGAATGTATTGAACCTTCCTGGTATACATTGATCCGCTCTTAATGTAATCCAGCAGTGATTTATGTGACGCGGATTTCGCGGCGAGTCTGTGATATCGTCTGCTTCACAACTAAAAAGTAACTCTATCGATCCCGCTTCTGTACCACGCGGATATGTCCCCATTCACAGTGAGTGATATTTAGAATCTTTGTATACATCAGCAGGTCACGAATGATGGATATTATGGATGTTTGATATGTTAAGCATATTATGTGTGATGTGTCGGAAGTTGTGACAATTTTCGCTTTGATTTTCTATTCGGTTCATTCATATTCCAATTATTTGGTCGTTATTGAACAATTTTTCTTCAAAGTCGCTGATGTGTTTGCACGATTTCATGTGATCCATGTGATCCATGTGATTTCATGTGAACGCAAACGATTCCAAGTAAAAATGATTGCACAATTTTCCATTCTTCTCAAATTTATTCGATTCCTAGAGGTCGAGAAAACGGGATAGTGATGAGAAATTCTAAGAAACCAAATGATAGTGGTTTTAATTTAATGCTTGATTAATTTTTTCGTTTGTCTGCACTGCTGTAAAAATTGTGCCAGAAACACCTCTCGCCGACGAACATTCACTCATTTCTATCTGTTTGAATACATTTAAATGAAACTAGTCGTTTTGAGAAAAGCTTTTTTTGTTGATTTACGCATTAACCTACATCTTTAATAGCAGAATAAGAAAAGTGTGGAAAGTTAGTTCTTAACATGACATTTCTTAACATGACATTATTTTATTCTGCATTTATACTTGTGGTCAGTTTATGATTTTCTCTTTTTTTATTTGTATGTTTTGATTGGAAGTGTATTATAGTTTTTATATACAAGAGGTTGAGAATTTCCATCCAGACAGAAATAATTTGACCAAACTGAAAACATAGAAAATGCCCCCCTCGGTTTACCTAATCTGTCCACCCTCACTCGAGACCCTCAAGCGAACAGGGAAGCCTGTCCTGGAAGAGTGTCGCGACAGTGCGTAAACGCGTCTTGACCATTCAAGCGTATATTCATGACTACGCGGAACCTTCTCAGGAAAAGCATGTGAAAGGAATAATGAAGTAACTGAACATCGTCGCAGACTAGCAATTTTCATTACTCGTTAACCACTCTCTACTTTTTCAGTTTTGGAAATTTATGAATCTAAAAAAATATATGTCTGTTAGAAATTCATCTGGTTGAAGTTTTAAACGTTCAAATGAACGAATTTTTGTATTGATTGTATTTTCAAGTAGAAACAGTGTTGAAATACTGATTCATTTACATAGCAGTGCATTTTTTTATTTTTAGTTGTTGGTTTATTTTTAGTTTAGTTCTGGATAAAACAGAATGGAGAAAAAGTATTTCGTTCATTTGTACATTTAAAGCCTTGAATTTTTTTTTAGGAGTCGTCTGACTGAAAATGTCCTTTTCTACTGAAACTCTTAACTTTATATTTCATTTTCCTGGCAGTAGTCGAAAAGCATTAAATTTTTAATAATGTATACAAGTCCAATGATAAGTACTTTTAAATATTTTAAATGCTAATGTAATATTATTTAAAACGACTATAAATCGTATGTCTTCACCTTTGTTGTGCTAATTATACCGGCCAACAATTTCACGTAGATTAAAATGTTCGTGTATAATTTCTAGATTAAAACTTCTCATATCTAATTTTGCGTGCGAGAATTCAAATGAATATTAATAATAAAACATGTTCGCATGTTGCCGTATAAAATTGATGAGTCTTAGAATAGATATTTTTTACAAAATATAAAAGATTTTTATATTCCATATATTTTTTGTCATTAAAATAAATTCCACGGTTAGGAGTTAAGGATTTCCAAAAATAATTAGGACAGGCTTGTAATCTTCTTAATGTCACTAATTCCCAAAGTTTGGAGAGAATCTGATCATATTTTAGGGGTCTAATCTTTTTCTAACACTTCTGCATCTATTGAGCTGTGACAATTTTGACCCACCATAATCGAAAGTTCATATCGAGATGCAATTTTGTCAATGAATAATTTTGTCAATGAATAACTTTCTGGATAAAAATATTAAAAAACCAGATTCAGCTTCAGATTACACGTTTGCTCTCTTAATCTGAATCAACGATAAGTATATCACTGATTCCAATCAGCTTATACACACTGATGAACCAGTGAATTACGCTGATGAACCAGTGAAAGTCACGCTCTCTATCAGTGAAATTCGTCTGATTGCTGATTCATTTCAAGATTGAGCTGATACTTCAGCCCAATTCTTCATCTGCATAATGTTCATACATTTGAAGAAGAAAAATTGTCCTATAGTGTCCGTTGATTCGGCGTTCTCTGATCCACCTCCTCTCTTCATTCGGTCAAGGCTCCTCGATTTTAAGGTCACGCCAGAGTTGAAATTGGTCCCTGCAGCCCCCAGCAACCGAGCATTGGTGCAGCTTCGTGGGGAAGAGTATGCGGAGATGTGCATTGTGCACGCGCGTGCCTATGCAGAGCTAGGCGCTAGGGCTAGGCTACGGAGCCGTGTTCTTGGCTGGTGCTGGTTCGCCGAGCGTATCGATCGAGGTGAATGGCACGAAGACGCGACGTCGCGGTCGGCGTCGACCTCCATCAGGGTGGAGGCAGATGCGGTGGGGATGGGGAAGCTACACTACTCCTATCCCTGACGGAGGTGGAGGCTAGATCGTGGAAGGACGTCGTGTCGGCTGGTTGGCGTGTCCGTTACAGGAGGGGAAGAAAAACCAAAAAAAGAGTAGTGGGGGTGGCAGAAACTGGAGTGGGGGAGGCAAAACAGCAGACGAATCGCCTACCTATTATATACGGGAGTCTCTTCTCTCAACTGCCAGTTCTTCGTTTGAACGTGTAACCAAACGGTGACAGTGATAACGAATAACGTGACCTTTATCAGTTAACTCTTTGTCAGCTTGTCAAATCAGTCCAAACAGGATTCGAAGAAGTTCTTTCAGAAAGTAATAAGATTAAATAGCGATCTCGTTCTGCGAGCTAGAGATCAGTTGACTCACCAACTGGATCAGCTGATTTTGACATTCAGGGAGGCTGCGCTGAAAGTGATAAACTCACCTCGGTTGGGAAAGGTAGAGATTGTGAGGTGACCCTGACAATCGGAGATTGGAGACTGTGAAGTGACTTGTTTTCTTTTTCGAAGCTTTCATTCAAGGACATGGCAACCTACGCTGCCTACAGACACATTGAGCTTGATAACGTCGGATATGGGAAAAAGAGGTAAAGTTTGCTCGTTCCTTTACGTTGAATAGGAGCTGACATTTGACGTGTTTTGTGGGAATGAAAAGCGAAAGGGAAACAGAAGACTACGGAAAAATTAATGAGACTCGGGCTCAGGTGCCAGGAACCTTCTTAGCTTTGTTTTATAGTTTCATATGAAATATATATATACATGCTGAATGTCTGGAGCATATATTGTCATTTTTAATTGACTGTTAAGGCTATCAAAGTACTTCTCTGAATTGTAGCACGAGATAAACAGAACTATTATAATTAATATTACTCTTTATAAACTGGGATGTACCATTTCAAATTAAATTTTTGATTTGGAATATTGAATTGTTTACTAAATATTTATCGATGAGACAAGAAGCATTTCTTCGTACTTGAAGATTGACCAACTTGTTTCAAAAATCTTTATAAATAAGATAACCATTTTGTTTTACTTTTTATATAACATAATAAGATTATAGTTATGACAAAAAGTGAAATAACAATTTGTAGTACGTGTGGATTAGTCTCTATTGCTTTTGAATTGGGCATATAGCTGCGAGCTATAGAGGTTATAAATTACATTTAGAATCCGTGAATGGAGAAAGGATAATTGGTAATTATCCGCTTCTGGACATCGTGACTGATTTTCTATTGTCGCGCATAAATCACGGATGGATACTATCAGGTAACGAGAGATCGTTTACTCGCTTACCAAGGAATAGAGGAATGTTCTTATTCACTCGCAATTCTGATTCGCTTGTGTAATTGGAAGATTTGAAATTGAAAGCGCGACAATTATGCGATTCGTTGAACTCGGAGTGCTTCAATTTTTTGGCGAATGCGGAATAAATCGAGCAAACAATAAATCTCGGCGATGTGAGATTTCCTGAATGCCTAGAAAACCAGTCAGATGATTCAAGAGGTAAATAGATTCAGTGATAATGATCATTCGTCTTGCATTATTTATAAACTATAGAATTTTCAAAATTTCACGTTAGAAAGTGGGACGATTAATTAATTATTGAGTACAATTTTATATCTTCGTTTATTTATGTAAAGAATAGATTTGAAATTAGAAAAATTGGAAAATCGAGTTTGGTAAAAAATAAGCTTATGGGTTGATGAACTCTAACTCGGTTAATCGTTCCAGAATCCGATGTGTACCAATAATTAGTCTAATCCAGCAGCCACAATGCATTCCACAGGCACCCTCTTTCATTCATAATCCTGATAGTATTAGCGGCGATCTGATACGGTTTCTGATGCATATAAAGTCTCGATGATACTATGATATTGAAATAGATCCTTGGTGTATCGAATTAATTGTAGAGGATGATAGGAAAGTGATTTGAAACTCTGGTGAGAAAGCATCAAAGAACAGGATGTTCGTAATACTATCCAATACAATGAGAAAGCTTTTTTCATTGAGAAAGGGTTTTACGTAGGAAATCTGTTTGCTTCAATGAAATGCGGTAGATTAAAATGATGAAAAAGGGTTTCGAGTTAAACTAAATTTTAGTTTCATGAGTTCCAGAAACATTCCAAAAAAGTTCCCATGATTTCCTTAAGAACTTCTATTTTTTAGATTTTAATTGACCGTTGATCTAAATTAAATGTTTGATCGCGCATTTATGCAGAAGCATTTGATAAATATACAAGTTCGATAAATCTTGGAGAGTATCCTCGAGATATGTGCTGAACGTATCACACGTATAGGCAGTGCCGTAAAGGAATATTGAAATGGTAGTGTAGTTTGCAGTCGTAGCCGATCGCTTAATTACACTGACTTCCTTTGCAGCTTCTAATTGATTTACGAACATGAAAGATCCTACCTACCGTTTCTCTTTAATGTTCCGCTTCGATGCACGAGATGTGCTTGCACTATGACACCCCGATTTACTTTTTCGTGCTCGTTACGTCGCGAAATTTATTAGACATAAATTAATCATAATAACATTTAATAAACTTCCTCTATTGAGAATTGCACTGCAGAATTGGATCCTAAACATTAAACAAACATACATTATACGACTACAGGATATTACAAGCAATTGACGCGTTAAAAGTTCCAGACGTAACGCAATCATGACAGACATATAATTATACATTCTTTAAAATAAAAGCACATATTTTAAGGCACTCTCTTTGTAGACTTTTGAAAGAAAATTGCAGAAAAATTTGACAGGTGAAAGCAGAACTAAACGCGATAAAATATGCGATATCGATTCGAGTTTCTGCCATCTTATCTTGGTAGGAATCATTGAAGAGAACACGATACGTACCTAGGATTGACTATTTTTCAGCTTTCGCCTTGCATAATTGGCTATGATTGATCGGGAAAGAGTCTTCTTGGTAATAAAGGTAATAAATATAATGAAATTCAGACGCTCGATAGAAGTGTCTATATAATGTCTACACGCGAACGTTATTTTCGTGTCGGTCAATGTCTTGGACTTGGCAAACGAAATGTGTAAAGGTGTAGAGCTAAACAAAGTGTAAAGACCGTTCATTCTCTGCCGCTCCAATCATTTACTCGCACTACTCGTAAAAGACGATAGCATTGACCTTTTCCAATTTCGTTCCTCCCCTATTTCCAGCTGTTAAACTTCTCAAATCATTGAAGTTTCAAAATTCTAAGAGCATTGTATTACATATGTAATACAATTTAGCGCCCTTTTTAAAAGATTAAAAGTTATGAATTTTAAATTAAAATATTTGTTTTGAAACTTGTTACCTCTGTTAATCAATTAAACTGAAACAAGTTTTAAAGTCGTTTTATACATTTTCTTCTTGTTTTCTTTTCTTTCTTTATTAAATAATTAATTAACTCAATCTCTTGCACTAAGTTTTTTAGTCCAATGTTTAAAAAAAGTTTGTGTCTACAACCAAATCACGTAAATTCTAAATCTACATCACGAAAAAGAAACACGCAAGTAATATCGATGGTAGTAGAACTTCCAATAAAGTTTTGATGAGTTGTTTCTTTATCTTACTTTCAACTTTAGTAAACTAGAAGTAAACAGTCGTTAAGATCGGGAAAAAAAAGGTAGCTTCTGCTTCTTCCGGGCATACAAAATTTTTCGAACCGTTAATTCGATGATAAGTCTGAGGTGTTGCATAATGAAGCTTTTGTTTTATGTGCGCGCAATCATTCATTTGAGCAATTAAAAAATAGTGAACGTTAATTTCCGTCGGGAGCGGAAAAATAGTCTAGACCGCAGCAAGTTCGTGTGACTATCCTCTAGTGATCTGGAAGTCAGTGTTGCGCGAGGTGGCAATAAACTTAGAACGTTGCATGCTTGTAAAATGAGGTTAGCCATCTCAACGCGAATAGGCATTTATTCAAGGCTTTCCGAACCGATTCATTCACTCACAAAGCTACGCTATACAACCGGTGAGAAGGTAGGAAGGAGGTTCATTAAAATTGCACGTGCCAATGTTCTAAAACAAGGCTATCTTGAAATTACTTTATTCTTCCACTTGCCACAGTATTATTTAATCGAAACTTAAGATTTAGTATGCAAAGGGGGGTGGCAAAACATTTCTCTCCGATTAGTTTTTCTTTATCGAAGAATACGCATGATTTGTTATAACTTTAAAAGCTGCAATTTTAAATTTGAACCACTGTAGAAACTGTAAGTTTGAAATGTTCAATTTTGAACATTTTCGAATTTAAAATCGTGCAATGACAAGACGAAAAAGGAAGAAAGTAACTTACACTATCTGTCCCAGTTTTGGGATCCGCATTTATTATTTTCAATGAACCACTGATCTAGAAGAAATGTAGTTCAACGTGAAATTCCAAGCACTCCTTAACGACAACTTACATATAGAAGATACGTAATCATTTCTGAAAGTTTAATTAATCTTTGCGAATAGTGCAGTCATTATATATGAATCGATAACGATGATGCACGCCGGACAGTTCATTTTACCGCAAGACTTGATAAGTCATAGTACTCATAGTCATAGTCACGCTTTCTACGCTCAGCTGGTTTCTGTGACAGTCCAGTATGTGAAATTTTTTTGTTTTGCTTCTCGTTCATCCTAATCCCTTATATATTATAGCACCTATACTTCACTCGTTTTCTAATTTCCATTTCACATTTTATACGGATCAAGTCTTTTATTAACTGAGGTTTATTAAAAGTTGCTTCATCTTAATCGTTTGTTGTTTCTCCAATGTAATTAAAATCTAGGTTACTTAAGCTAGAAGTTCAGGTACTTTAAGTCGAGTCTGAGTCGATTTACGGAGTAGAGTGAAGGCGTGATTTATATAAGTTTCAATTCATATTTTAACGCTCACAGAAATGATTTATAAGATTGCGTCTGAAAAGCAGATAAAGTGGACAAGTAGGTTAAGCAGCAATAATTTATTACTCTTCCATTGTTTAAGTCTATTGAAATTAATCATTTTCAATCGGAAATGTCAGCAGAACCGGTTGATAGAAAATTTCGGCTTTCGATTATCCATAGAGGTTGATTTCGAAGCTCTGAAGGCTTCTGCAATTTCGCTTGAGAGTTTCGTAGGCAGGGCACTAAAATCTCGTATGGAAATTGCGAGTTTGAACAGATATTGTTGGGAATATAAACTTGAAAAACAGAAGGACTGAGAAAACAGTGCAAATTATGGGCTTGTAGAAAATTGTATACATGAAGCGCACACACATGCAATTTTATTCAGCTATACTGTAGTTACGAACAATAATAAGAAACGGAGTTAAAGGGAAAATGGATGTTGATTGACCCTTCGGAGAAGAACTGTGATTGTATACAGTCTTCACCACAGATCATCCTTGCCTTATGTGGTCGATAATCATTCTTTCTAAAATGTAAACAGAGAAAATAAAAGATGAATATCTTTTTTTAATGGCTATTTTCTTTTTTGTTTCAGGTGAGTTTCGGTTATTCTTGTAACTATATCTGTCATCAACTTCACGGTAAGAAAAAATAGTATTGACTTTGCAAGGGGTGATGCAAGCAGCAGCTTGTTTTTTTCATTAGACTCAAACGTCTATTTATATTTATTGAATTTAAAGTTTTATTTACATACATTTTGTGCTTTTCGTTAAATTCGATTGAATGCTCTTTGAATGCATAATAAAAACGTACATCCGCTCTCACGAAACAAATTGAAAGTGAATTACAGTGCAGTATGTTAGGATTTTCTTGAATCAACTCGATTTTGACGTTCTACCCACGTTTAAAGCATAAGTGCAGGTAAATAGTCATGTGTAGGGTGCGATATTGATCCTTTCTCTAAGAGATTCTCATAAAACGATTTGCCTGGCGATTGAATACAAAGATTTACCAATATCTGCATCTTTCGATTGAGAGGATTATAATATTATATATATATGCAACAAGGGAAAGTCTTCATAATAAATAATAATAAGATATTAAGAGAGAAAAAATTTTTAAGTTTCTCTAAAGTCACCCTTCTGGCTTGCACTTTGGCAAAAGCTTTTGTTTTCCCAATTTTTTTTTCCTTTTGTTTTAAACTGTTCTGTTGAAGTTGTTTACGATCGCCCAAGTGGAAATTTACAACTGGCGTGATACTGGTATAATACCGAATGCCAAACGGCAGAGTACTGGCATTATCACATAAGGTAACTCGGCTGGGAGTTGGCTTCGGTACTGCTCAAGGTACTAAACCTGCACGGAGAAAAAAATTCCATTAAACTTACCGAAAAGTCTGTAACCGTTACAGATAAATGTAAATAAAAATTGAAAAAAATGTCTTAAAAAACAATTATTAATTAAGAACATGGTTTATTCGCAAGTTATATTATGGATATTCTTATAACTAATCGTTATTTGTAGATTTAAACGCTTATATAACAAATAAAATTTCGCACGCAAACGCGCTGGGGGGAATCGAACGCACGACCTACGGGACGCGAGTCCAGCTACCTAACCATTACCCTAAGCTCTTGAGATGGTGGTCCCACATTTTTTCCAGGGTATGCTCAATCCGAGCATACACGTGTGCGCATGGGGGAGGGTATAGTATGCACAACTGACAGAGTCTATAACCTTTACAGGTTTTTTATGTAAACTTACAAAATATCATTACCATCAAATACGTGTATAATCAACCTATAAAATCTGTAAATATTACAGATATTTCTAGTTATGTTTACAGAGGATGCTTAAAAAAATTTTAAGTAAACCTGACATATCGGGAAGTAATATTAACATAAAAAATCTGTCATTTCTATCTTATCTTCTGTAACGAAAACATAAATTCTTTAACATAGAATCTCCAGTACATTTAGAGGATACTTTTTTCTTCGTGCTGTGTCAAACCTTGGCCTAATTTCAATCAGCTGTTTGCCAGCAGATAAAATCAGTACTGCGCTTGTACAGTCCCAGTACTGGGCCAAC
Organism: Synergus gifuensis; assembly: GCA_904066015.1. Lineage (NCBI taxonomy): Eukaryota > Metazoa > Arthropoda > Insecta > Hymenoptera > Cynipidae > Synergus > Synergus gifuensis. Next base: position 1,526,554 of record CAJFCO010000137.1, read on the forward strand.
CCTCGGCAGATCCCTCAAGACAGTGTAATACCAGCAGATAAAATCGGTGCAGCGGCTGTACTGACCCAGTACTGGGCCAACCGTCGGCAGACCTCCTAAGTCAGTGTAATGCCAGCAGATAAAATCTGTACTGCACCTGTACAGCCCCAGTACTGGGCCAACCGTCGGCATACCTCCTAAGTTAGTGTAATGCCAGCAGATAAAATCTGTACTGCGCCTGTACAGACCCAGTACTGGGCCAACCCTCGGCAGATCCTCTAAGATAGCGTATAGCCAGTAGATATAATCGGTACCGCGCCTGTACTGGCCCAGTACTGCGCCGACGATTGGCGCGGTACTACCCGGAAGTACTGGCTTTTCTCCTCGTTCACAACTGGCACAGTACTATGCCATTTGTAACATCCGGCATAATTCCGACTTTTCCACTTGGGCGATTTCTATTTTTACGCATCCCACGGGTTTAACGATAACTGAACCTTCACATGCAGTTCATCCAAGTTCACTCTTAAATATTCGAACGTGTTTATTTGCGCGTGCAGAATCAAAGCCGCGTGCTTTACAATGCTTTCTCTATGATTTTGCCTTACAGCGGTCTCTTTGTTTCGTACGATCGTACGATAAATCGCACATATCCGTGGCATTTGGCGTTCGCAATGAAGCAACTCTCCTTTTTTCGCGAGTTTCTTCTCGATATTCATTCTATTGGCAAAATGTATCCACATTCTAAATCTAATAAGATTAATGCCTTTCCCTTAGTGCTAAAACATGAGTCTGATCCCTGAGAACATACTTTCACTGCTTAATTCAGTATTATAATCAAGCCTATTATCTGTTACCTCTTTATTATATTCAATAGTTCACGGAAATCCTTGCCAAACCTAACTAGACCGAACTAGTCGCAGAACATGGATTCATTCTATGAAATGTTATTCATGCTGAGAAAGAAATCATTGCATCAATAGCATTCCTTTTAATGCCTTTTTAATGATACACTGAAAAAATGTTTTATCGGGCTAAATACTTTGGCTTGTTTTATGTTTGCTATTTGACTCCTTAAAAATTATTTATAATTCTTTTGAACTTATCCTGAATTTCTAATTTTAAGTTTATTAACTTGAATTGAAAAGGTGAAAATGTTTTTCCTTCTAGCCAAATTTTTCTATTATTTTCGTTTTGTTAGTTTAAATTTGTTTTACTCTTTTGTCACCTTTTTTAATGACAAAGGGTACTGTGATGACTACCATTGGTAATAAAATATGTTTTTAAACTATTATGAAGTTGTTGGGATGAAAATCACGTTTCAAGAAAAATAAAAGCTGCGTTTGTGCAGTAAAAATTAGGGTTAAAGTTCTTTTTACTTTGTATACTACGTGACTTATCGTCAATCAGGAAATCTATTTATTTTTTTAAGTATAAATTAGTCGACTAGTTTCATGTTAGTCATTTTAAACTGCGATCCTGAATTTCGAAGTCGAAACTCTGCAGTATTTCTTCTATTTTAAAACATTTCCTCAAATTCAAGTACATATTTGGCTTAACGTTTGCCTTCTTCGGAAGTCAACAATCCGTTAAGATTAAGATGACTCTCTCGGTCTTGAGAACAATGCTAGTAGATCAGCTGATTATTTATCGATGAATCAATTCAATTAATTCTCGATGAGTTGCCTCATCGAGTGGCTGTCGTTCAAATTGAATTGACTGCCGATGTACGTACACATCGTCTGATTGATATAAACAGTTTAATAAATTATGACAAGCAGTTAAGCTTTCTGATGACTCAACGAGTTCAAGTCTTTTCTGATGATTTTACAATCTTTAACTACAATTTACAATCGTATTTAATTATAGTATAAAGAAGGCGGAAAGACAAACATATTATAATTTAGTTTAAACTATACTCGTGCATTATATAAAAGTAGGAAATTAAATAAAGCTAAAGTTTAATGAGGTCCTAACCTTCTTCAATAGCCTTTTTGGTTAAATGAGATTATATTTAAGGTAATTATTATTATTATTGTAAGTTTTAAACGAGGATGCTTGGCTTAAAAAGCTGACCAAACTTTTCGTAAACCCACGCATTACTTATTAAGGTACTTGATTAACCGCTCTCCTAGGCTTGTCCCAGTAAACGACTCAATTAAGAAGAGTAATGGGCGATTGATAATTGAAACTGGGTGCAGACTGCAGTCTCTCCCCTGAAAAAAAGGCTCCTATTATGGCGAGTCTGATTACGCGATCTTCACTCAAAAGGCATTCCTAAAAGTCAAAAATGTGCGTTCTATACTTAAAGATCAATTAATAATGTTTATACAGTCCAAAAATTGTTTATACATATAAGCATTGCGTAAAATTTCTCGTTGACAAACTTTCTGGACTTCACAAAAATTTGCATACGTCTGCATAATAATAAATAAAGAAAACACATTATCGAAGACAATCAAACATGATTGTCTTAACATCATAATAAACTTTAATATCGAAGAGTAGAAAGAAATTATTACAAAATTGTAATTTTTAAACATTGATAATTTCGAATTGATTTTATAAAAGAGTCTTACAAGAAGTTGTAGAATTTTTCTGATTGTCCCACAAAGCCTACTGCCATCCACAAGGGAGGTCGAGGTTGAGGTCGAGGTTATTGAGAAAAAAGATCTACACAGCGTGAAAATTTGATTGACCGAAATCCGTCGTATAAACTTGGTTTTCTTTCAAGTATGTTTTACAGCTAAAAATCCGACTTGTTTGCTTCCGGAGAAAAAATTCAATAGTGCTTTGAGAGCTCTAGGTCAAAATCTCGACACGAATATGTCTTGGAGATTTTCGGTCACACCTCACCGCACATTGCAATTGTCAATTTTAAGAACCGCGACCAATCGATTTCTGCAATTTATTTGCGCCAAGGTTAGATCTCGTTTTATTGTTTCTCTTTTTGCTTTGTGAGAAGCGTCGTCTAGTCTTGGGTTACTACTTTTTGCGTTCTGAATTCACCCAACTGAAACTTCTGTTCTTCATTTAATTTATATAATATATTTGATATTGTAGTTTTAGTTTTATTAAAGTTTAACGTTCCCTATTTAGCCATTTTTTCTTATCATAACTTGTGGAAAGCCCAGTAAATATTTAAAAATATATTATTTGATGTAATAAATGACTCTACAACCGAAAGTGATTATTAAAGAGAAATTATCTTGCACTCATGGTGTTAAATTAATCTCCTCGGATATTGTAACACCTTTCCCAATTTAATTTTTCTACGTTCTCATCAACTACATACACCCTCTATTCACATAGTAGCAACGTCAGCGTAGGTTATTTTTCCAGTGATTAGCTCTCAAAAAGCTGAGTCATTTTACGATAATATATTCCTAGATATATTCTGATGTGTACCAAAAACGATTAGCATCTTCAACCAGAGAGGAATTCTGGGCAACTTTTAAACAGTATTTTCTAAATAATAATCTTATTTTTAATAATAATCTTATTTCTATTTTCCTAAGAAAAAATCGTTCATTTCCGCAGTTTTCCATTGTCTCCTTGACTTGGTATCCTCTTTGAGTTGAAAGACAATACCGCTTGGAGTCTTGTTTCCGCACGAGCCAAATATCATATTACCTTGATTACATAACCCGGTAGTGATGCACATTTTTTTACCCCTCGAGTTAAAAGAACGTCTACTGTGTCTCGAGTGCATATATTGCAAACGTAGTATACTGGAAGTACATGAAGGGTCGATCAACCCCTGTGTTGGTCGGAAGGCTTCTCATAGGAGGCTTGTGTGACTTACTTGGGGCTTCCAGTACAAAAAAAAAAGGATTGTCAATATGACGCCGATAACTACACGACACGAAGCCTCAGCCTTGACTAGCAATAGCCTTACCTGCTTACTAGGTTTACATCCTCTAAATCTTCTTAAAAATGTATAATTTATTTAAAAGTCTGGTCAACCAAAAACTTCTACTACTTTTAACTAGAATTTATAGTAAGGGCATATATATAAGTCATATATTTTGAGTGTTGAATTCTTCAATGAAATCCACTTGTACCTTTTATTATTATCGAAACCCCTAAGTTTTCGTAAAATGGTTTAATTTTTGTCATTATTGGATAAGATTCTAGTTCAAAATTGTTCAATATTTGATGTTCTTTAAATTAGATTTTTTACTTTGATGGTATTTATAAATTTCATAGTTCATCAATTGAAATCGACATTTCTCCATAAATAACTTCTCTATTAAATAAATAATCATCATTAATTTGTGATGAGTGGAATTCTATATGTGTTTGGTTACATAAATAATAGGTATCTTCGAGACCTAAAGAAGAGAGAAATCGAAAAGTGTAACTAATATTATATATTTATATCTTTCAGAACATTAAATAGTAAATCTTTTAAATTGTCATCCAATTTTGTTTAATTGTCCACGTATCACAGAATTAGCAGTATATGGTTCGAAATGATTTCCGCTGACTTCTTTGGGTCTAATTATAGGTTGCTCGTTAATCACGAAACAAACTAAATAAGGAAATCCTTGAGAAGATGTTTGGAATAGACTCGGTAGTCATTTAACGCCATTAAGATGGATCAATTGGCTTCTTGAATAGAAAAAGGACATACCTACACTCGACTTACCAAACAGGCAAATTACGTTAACTCGATTATATCGCGATCAACGTCGAGAAAAAGGGAAAGGAAAGGGAAACTTTTCCTCAGTGTGTGTGATCAACGCATCGTATATTCGTATATCCACGTATCGTTACAAATTACATCGCATTGTCGTATCCAAGCCACGATTCACACGTGCCCATTTACAGCCAGGCTGACAACTATAATTGCCTAGTTGTGGGATTAACATACGACGTGCCAATGCACCGACTAGACTCTACATTACAGGCACGCACGTTAATAAATAGGGAACTTTTTTTTTTCTCTCTCGAGGTTAGTCGACTCGGTCTTGCGAAGAACTTTTTTTCAAGTTCAAGCCCCCCGGTGAATAAAGTAATTAAGTTTTATCTGGCATCCCATTATGTAGATTTATTTGATATGCTGTTACTTACAATATCTTGAAAAAGATGAATAATAAGAACCCATTTGTATTTTTAACAAATTCCACCTTTTACTTAAATCCAAACTGAATCAATAAAACTCCATTTCAATTAACTATAAATTAATTAAATTACCCTCTTTCTACTGTTTTGAGAGCACTGCGTGCTAAAAAGCCTGGATTTAGAGTAAATTTTTCCATATTCAAGGTCAATCTGCTAATATAAAGAATATATTTAAGCCTGAAATGTAGAACTTTTTTTTTTTTATAAAAATGATCGAAAGCATAGCGTGATTAAAGAAAATTATTCGTAAGAAAAATATCTGAGATCGTCTCGACTACAATTTTTCAGTTTCGTGACAGAATAGAATCGTGGATGAGTGAGCGAAGCACAGAGGGTTAAAGATAGTTCACGTTTTTGTCCCATGATCGATTATCTCATAAAACATCCGAAATATAGAGAAGTGGAACTTCGGGGACGTCCCCGGAATCGCGAGGCTACAAATCCTTATAGAAGCATCATGGATTCGTGGCGCAATTAGCGCAAATAGTTACTTCGCTAAGAAATGCAGAGGCGTTACGGCGTCATCCTACATTTCCTGGCACACCTATCTTGCCCCTCCAGGATTCTTTGCTTCCTACGGCCCATCGATTATCCTCATTATTTATGTTACTATCGAACTCTATGCACCTTCCTTCGATGCACTTCTTGATATCATCCATTGTGTTGAAAACGATAATAACACTGCTTTCCGAATGTTACACGCCGCCGTGTAAAAAATCCTTAGAAGCAAGACACGAATATATGTACTTAAGACTTAAGTCCAGGATTAAGGTTCTTTCTTGGCTTTGAATCTCTGAGGAAGCAGTCATGCAAGAGGCATGAGCAGACATTATTTCTGGACTTTTCGAGATTCTTATCAAATATTCTTACAGCAATTTTGAAATAGTTAAATATTGCTATAAATTTTCGTTTGAATATGAAGTAAGTTTTCATATTCCAGATAAGAGAGAACTTTAAATCTTGGAGGCTTCACACAAATCTTTAAAATACTATACAGCATATCTCGGCTATTAAGTCATTAGGGATTGTAAAATCTGGCCGGAAGATAGTATAACTCTCTACAATTTACTTGTCTCCTATCGTGCATTAATCTTCTCACAAACTAAAAAATGGGGCCAAAGAAGTTGTACATTTCAGCATGGGAATTGTCTGTAAAAAAGGGTAATAAGGGTTCAAAAAATCTCATGAAAGACAATCTTGATTTGTCTCCATTTCGTACAATGCAATTAGCTGCATGATTGTTTACTAGTGCCGTGAATGATGGAATATATAGGATTTACTATTGTCGTGGGAGCTTATTGAATATTAACGTGAATCAAGTCCATGACACCGAATCCTAATCATTTTCTTTCTCTCTGAGAATTTTCCAAGCTTATAGACCTCTAAGCTAACAGATTACTTATAGAGGCTTATTAGCTTTTTTGTTCTCCACATCTAGAGAAATTTATCCGCATAAAGGTAAAAACTGAGCTAGGTGTGCCTGATGGAAACGTCTCTGATGAGATAAACGAGCCAGCCACGCACCCTGCACGCGTACTCATTGTTACGTACTCGTTAATTGAAATCGTTAGCTCGCTAATGAACTATGTCTTAACACGCTCTGAATAGGGTCTATAGGATGCGGCGGACGCGGCATCACTTTGTAATTGCTCAGGGGGGAGGGGAAGAAATTCATTTCGTCTAATTACCTGCTGAGCATTATATACACATATGGTGTACCCAACGTTTACAAAGACCCGAGCACGCGACAACACGTGCTATATGCACCCTAATCATCATTGTTGGTTTCACTTAATTTTCCCATAAGTTATTCGCTATTCGGTTACGTAGCATGATTTTTTTGACAGAAACCCATCCAGCTATGACAAAATCACCTTAAACTACATACAAGCAACTTAGTAATCAAATGCAGTCATCACAAGTCATCACCTATTCACTTTTTTTCACCTACCTTGAATTTGTTCACCTTTTTCATCTACATTTTGGAAACTTGTTACCATTTCACCTTTTTTCAAATTGATACAGTAAAATCTCATGAAAAATTATTAATATTGGGATTACATCATAATTCCGGGTCATTCGCGGTTTGAAAACACTTTTCTGGATAGTCAGTTAAAATATTTTTATTTAACACTTGCAATTCGAATCTTTTGAATTCTTTTTATATCAAATTCCTTGAAATTCCTTAAAATCACTTGATATCCCTTAAAATTCCGAAAATTTCCTGGTCATCGACAAGACTGACAGCTATATATGAACAATTTTTATGCTGTAAATTTATATTATCAAATTGTAACACTTCTGAAAATAGAAAAATGCATATTTTAAGAAAATTAATTTCTGTTCATTTAGGGTCTTGAAGCCTCCTGGTGGCGGAAGCAGCGATATCTTCGGCGCTGCACCAGAAGAGACCAGCCCTCGTCGTACTAAGTCTCACAACCAATCCCAGCTGGGATCATCATTTTTTGGCGAGACTGCCAGCAATGGCTCAAGCAGCAACGGCCCAGAAACACCAAGGGTCGCCAATAAGCCCGGTAATGATTCATACAATCGTCTGTTTGGTCCTCCCGATGCCCCTTCTATCCAAAATTCGAAAAATCACATGCGCAGCAATATTCCTTTAAAAGAGGAGAGCACGAAGGTTGTATCTCCCACGAAAAGCACATCAAGCAGCAATGGTTCCATCTCTAATGGCAGTATTTCAAACGGCAACTCTCACAACAATGATAATACAGGTAATTAAATTTCAGCAACGATTGGACCAGCAACTATCTTGAAATATGTGTACATATTGTACTGCAGGCTCACTTTTTATAAAAATTTATGACGTTTATATATTTATAATAATTATCAATTATCAGACACGAAAATGGTTGGAAATCTTTAAAGTAAAGTAACCCTGGTAGAAAAGTGTAGAAAATATCGGATTGAGAATTTGCAAAGATTTTTTTGACGTTTACCAATTCCAAGTTGTACCATTTATAGTTTGGAAAGACTCATTTTTTAAATTTAAGTTAAAAGAGAAGAACTATTTATTAAAAATTTGAATCGTGAATATGTTGACTATTTAAAATGTGCAGGATCGAAATTATGAATTATAGAATTTATAGTAATTGTCGGATTATTGATCTTATCCATTTTTTATCATAAATTAGAAATCAAAATAATAAAATAAGTTCGAAATTGGATCAAGTAGATAAAATCGAAAAAGATGTTGTTTGAGTATATTGCAAACGACTTTCTTATCTAAATTTCTACCATGGACTTTTTACAAAAGAACTTAAATTATTCGAGCAGATTGAAAGTTTGAGGATTTAGTACAGTTAATTAATAATTTATTTTAAAATAATATTCATTACGTCTTATAACTTTTAATTTAAAATTACGACTTTTTATTTTGTAGGTTCAATTTAGATTAATGGCTGACTGTTACTGAGAGTTTAATAAATTAGAGTACTTGATTAAAGTTATTTAATTAAAGATAATTGAAGTTAATTTGTCGATAGCTGGGTAAATAAGATTAAAGTATTAGTTGATAAAAAAAGTTCACTCTTCAAAGTGAAGATTGTTAAATTAGGTACGTGAATTTAATGAAAAAACATAGTAATTTCAATTCCTTTCTTTGAGCAAATATCTCTGCTCGAGTAATTTCTTTTTCTTTTCTTGGAATAATCCAATCTTGTCGAACCAATAGTGTACTCAAAAATAAAAATCAATGATTAAAATTAATTATTTCTGGTTCTATTGCTACATATTCTGGAATTTTTATTAATTGTCTTATTTCTGTCACCTTGCTTATACTTTCCGCAAGCAGCATTTAGGAGAAACAAACGATTTCGTAAGTGTACCACGACACATTGCCAGATCTTCACATATGACACTGAAACACGTCATTTTTCACAATCCACTCATTAGACTTCAATTTAGCAATAATTTCAACTAGAGAAAAAATAGAAAAAAAAAAGAAAACAATTATCTTAATTGATTCTCCATTTACGGATAGAGAATTCGTTTCATAAAGTTATTCTAGTTTCAGAGCCTGACGTAGATCAATTCACATATTTTGAGTTAGTAATTCATCGTTACTTATTTATTTATTTTTATCTACGGCACCTGCTTCGCTTTTAAAAAAATGTGTTTTTTAAATTTGCTTCGGTCTTTTTTTAACACTTATCTATTGCTTCTTTGTGCCACAATTTTATTTATATCTACTGTATATACCTGCTCTGTATATGCTGTACATATTTCTTTATATCACCTAAAACATATCATTTTAAATCATTTTGAAGTCCGAAGGTAAATTTAGAAAACATTTTTCATTGAAGTTATAACATTATGATTTTTTGTGTTGCAATAATTGAGTTTAATATCAGTAGCAGCATCCTTTATGTTTCATGTTTTCTCACTAATTTTTGTGTCGGCGAGTCCAAACTACGATTAAACAATTATTATTTCAATTCTGTAATTTAACTGGTGATAATTTCATATGTTAAAATCGTTTAAAATCATTCTGGACTTTACTGAAAATGTTTTTTCTTTCATGTCCTGTCCATTTAGTGGAAAAAATTTTATGTTTCTCCAACTTCAAATATAAAGAAACATTTAACATTTCTTAACATTTTAAATAAAAACAATACTTTTTCTACTTTTGAGACTTTTTAAGCCGAAATCCAGGCACGGATCCAGAAATCGTGTGTCTTTCTTCAATGCTTGGAAAACAAAGGACAAGTAAGGGGAAAATGCTCCCTATCTGTCCTTTATTTTCTAAGCATTGAAGAAAGATACACAATTTCTGGATCCGCGCCTGCCGAATTCAGCCAGTGTTTCAAAATATTTTTTTGAATTTTTGAAAAAGTAAGTTTAATTCGCTGGCACAAGACTTTTATACACTAACTGAAAGTGGTTTGGTTGGGGTGTGATATTTTTTTTGGTGCGTTGGTGCATGGGATGAATCTGTTTGGGCTTTATCGTTGTACGATTTTGGTGGTGGATCGACGAATCCTGTGGCTTCTGTAGGAGGATCGTCCTGCATGCCACGCAACCCAGTTACTGGAGATGGAGTTTTCGTGACGCCTCTGAGGCGCACCACACGAAAGTGTAGAGGTAATATTTTCCCTAAAAAATCCTATCCTATTTACATCCACTATCACTTCCGATTCCACCTCCCAATTTAGTTATATACACTCATCTCGCGATCGAGAGCACTCCGATCGAGAGCACTTTTCACGCTTGACTGATTCTACGTCCCCCCCGAGCGTCCCTCGACAGCGGTGCTCTCAATCGCGAGATGAGTGCAGTTTTTTTCTGTTGATTTTGTATTGTGTTTACAATTGTTTTGTTGTTTTTAGTACAATAATCATATCGATTTTGTAAATCAATTAATTATAAATTCATAGATTCATTTTCTGTGTAGTGATCTTTTGGTCTAACCGTTTTGTTCGATATTTACAGTATGTATATTGTTTGACATTTAATTTCTTAAATTTTCCATCAAGTCATGAAACATTTTTGAGTGCTTGTGATGTGGACAAAATTTAATTTAAGAATGTTGGTATAATGTTTGTTATTATAGTATATAATAGAAGGGTAAGTTGATTTTTGTTTAATCCGCAGAGAATGTGTGGTTTTGGAATTTTAAAACTGTTATAAAAGATAATAATCATGGTCTTTCAACATCTTAGGAAAATATATTTAAAATATCAATTTTTTTCTAGTAATAATTGCATTGAATTAGCAATGTATTATTAAAATACTTCAGTCGAAGGAGTTTTTCATCGCACGTTTCGAAAGACTTGATAAAAAAAAAGCATGAAAGTTAAGTTCTCACTTGCGTGAAGCGAAATTGTTGAGTTGAATGATAAAATCGATTATTGCATGCATCGGCCTTTCGCAATCATCACAAGGCTTCTTCACCGCATTGCCTATGAAGATCAAAGCTGTGAAAGGTAAAATCTTAAATTGTTAAGAAAGGCAACAAGTTATGAATTTACCTTTTAAAATTATAAATAACTTTAAAAACATATCCATCAAGATTCATATCTCTTTTATCGACGACTTATTTATCAAGGTGGCCGCAATTCAGGAAAAAAGTCAGAAAATTTTGAAACTGAAGATTTGCGGCCACCATGTTTATAAATATGGTTTTAATTAGATATTCTATAAATTAAAATGAAAATTAATTTAAATTTCACATTTTTGTGCCAGTCTTTTATATGTTTTAGACTCTTCTATGGAATAACCGTTATATTTTGACGGGTCAGAAGTTTATAATAATTAATAACTCTAGTCGATGCGCTAGTCTACGTAAGATATTCCGTTATGCAATCTATTCATCTTTTCTTTACTTCACACTGCTTTCTCCATCTGTTTTCAATGCCTGATTCAATCACCGCAGTGATTATTTTTATCAGTAATCAGGCAACTTGGTACTTTAATGCGAATCTCGCTAGTTCTCTTTTCCCTGATAAAAAAAACATTTATATAAAATAAATTATGATTATAGAAAAGGAGTCAAAGACCGCAAATCTTTTAAATTAAGAAACAATTTCATTTATTCTAACTTATATTTTTGTCATAGTTATATATATAAATTCCATGCAAAAAAGAATTTCTTCTTTCAGACGGTAAATTTTAATTCAGACATTAAAAATTCACAGTTCATTGTTACAAAGCAGTTTCCTCTCAACATTATAAATTTCTTTTCCTTTCCTTTCTTTTTAGAACTTATGACTAGTAAATTTCATTGAAATGATATTGCGATTCTTCACTGCATTGTTGCTTTTCTCAGATTTGTTTCATTAGTCTATTTTTTTACATTCTCATCAGAGAAGGTATTAGATTTGTGTAAAATTTGACCCCCCCAGTTTTTGTCAAATGTCCACGTTTTGGGACCCCCTGAACCCGAAAAACATGTTTTTACGTGTGTGTGTGTGTGTGTGTGTGTGTGTGTGTGTGTGTGTGTGTGTGGGGATTTTTAGTTTGTGAGCACGATAACTTTCGAAAGAATTGACCGATTGGATTGTCCTTTGGTATACTCTTTTAGTGTCCTAAAATCAAGGTCAAGTTCGTTGGCCAGCCATTTTGGATAAAAATTCAAAAATTTGGAGCATTTTGAAAAATTTTGAAACCACTTTTTCTTTTAATCTAAAAATTCTAATGACATATGTTCGTAGTACTCAAAAATTCGAACAATTTTTCTTAATGACTTTTTTAGATAAAAAAAAATTGAAAGACTTATAACATTTTGAAAATCCAAAAAAATGAAAGAAAACTTAAATTAGAAGCCAAACAACGCACGATATGAAAAAAAGTCTAAAGATGAAAAATGTTTATTTTTGAACGCCCCATAGGATCGGCATAACAACTTTTTGAATTTCCTTAAAAAATCAAAAATTCAAATTTTGAGCCAAATAACGCGAGATGCAGAGTAAATGATAAGAAACATAATTATTGGCCTTAAAAAGATCTACAAGTTGTCCTTTGGCCATTTTTCAATAGGATGAGTAGTTTTCGTTTTAATCATGAAAAATATTGTTGAATAGAGCCGAGCGCGAAGCGCGAGGTTTAAATCAAATATCGAGCGTGAAGCGCGAGTGCCCTGATGAGAATGTGCTCCTTAAGGTCGATAGAACCTTAAGTAAATTAGTTAACTTTTCCATTCAAAGCTGTAATTTAATTTAATTTAAATTAAATTTAATTAAATTTTAAAAAATATATAAAAATATAAATTACAAATATAAAAAAATAAATCAAAATATAAAAATATAAATTATATATAAAAAATATATACTTTAATTAAATTTTAAAAAAAACATATAGGTTCAAGTGTCCTGTAAAGCGCAAGATGAGAATGTGCCCGCGAAGCGGGCAGATTTTTTCTTTCATAAGTATCGTCCTATCTTGTTGATTTACAATTTTCCGTTCCTCCGACCAATTCAGACACAGTAGAACGTTATTCCTCTTCCGGTTTAGCTATTTCGGTATTCTGCTTTGACTGTGAAGAATACCGTGACTGGATTTTACCAATAATAGTTTTATTAAATTTTTCTTAGGTGTCAGTAAAGAGTTAGGTACTGAAAATAAAAAAGTTTAATTAATTCTGTTAGAAGTTTCAAAATTAATGGCTGAAAATTTATGTTTTATACTTATAAATAAAAACTTGGAAACCCCGGAAAAGATCTGGAAGAATTATTAGTCTATGATTTAAAAAAGTGTGGGATGGGACTAGAATGCAGGTGGTCTCACGATTAAATTATGCCAAGTACTGTATAATTAACTAAACATTTAGTGTCACACAAGTCTAGTGTGTAGTATATAATTAAGACATAAATACTGAATAAAAAAATGCAGTGAAAGGCAGTTCCCATCACTGTTGTCAAGTTTCTGCGTCCAGTAATTGCGATTTGTACGGGACTTAAAATATAATTTGAGCTTTCCAGTGTCAAAAGTCACTTGACTTTGACGCGACCCACTGAACTACAAGTAAACTGGAATGCATACTATCATTCGTACTTGATTGAAGTACGCGGTCATAGAAAGTCTATTAGTCTATTCGTAGTTATTAGTGCTGACAGTCTTTCGTCATGAGCAGATTTAATAGTGGATATTTTCTACGAATTAGTGGATTGAGTAGATAGTGGATGTATTATTAACGTTATAACAGTCTTAATAAATCACTGTCTTAATTACATATTTTGACTAGTAACATTTCTATTGTATCAAAAGCTAAAAGATGATAAATTCATTTGAAATATACATTTCTTAACTTGGAAAGAAAATTACAACCCCTAGAAAAATTCCAAAACTGATTTTACGATGCACATCTAGTAATCGCATGAAAGCAAAAGAATAATTTTCTAATCAAAATTTTCTCTTCTTATAGATGGTAACCCAGTAACAGGAATTGGCTATGCAGCAGATCAGCAGAACAACGTGGTGCCAGCGCAAAACGGAAGTGGAAATGCCAACTCCAGCGGCTCTGAAAAGTCGACTGATTCATCCCCTGGCGCCGGAAACATGTCTAATAGGGTTCAGCGTAATCGCGTACCTCCTGGTGGCTATTCCTCTGGGCTCTGGTAAAGCCTGAAATTTCGAAAAGATCCCACCAAATTTGCATGAACTTCCCCAAAAAGAAACCTTTATTCCTTTCAAAAAAAGAAAGTTTTGAGTTTTACCTTTTTTTTTATTAAAAAATAAGACACAGATCCATTGTCAAGGTGGGAGTCTGTCTTAAAAAAATCAAATTGCTTCAAGAGCAAATGCGTTTTTCTTTTTACGAATTTTGATTTTTTCAAACTTTTTTTTTTGAAAAGGAATAAAGATTTCTTTTTGGGGAAATTTATGTAACTTCGGTGGGATCACAAAAAAACTTTATTTAAGTTTCAATTTTCAAATATGAAAATTGAAACTTAAATTCTGTTTGAAAAAAAAAGTATGTGAAAAGAAAAACGCATTTGTTCTTGACCAGTTCAGTCTTGAAGCAATTTTCTTCTCTAAAGATCTCTTGACAATGAATCTCTGTCTTTCTTTTACAAGTACATCACTTCTCACGAATCGCTTAGTTTATAATTTTTAGAAATTGAACTTGACACTTCGACATTATTCTCGAAATTGTCCATTAGATATTCTCTAATTGTTGTTCTTTTTTTCTCGAAAATAAAAGTGCAACATATACCAAGTTAAAAGACAAGTGCTTTCTTAATCTTTGTGCCTTCTCTATCATCATTTTCTGTTGATGTATTTCATTAAAAAGTTAGAGTATCGAAAAGTGTTTCTCAATAGAACCTGAAAGTGCATAACATTTACTGATAGATACTTGCAAGCGTTCGAACAATTTTAATATTATCATGATTTTTATCATTATCCTTCAGCGCGTAAGGTGCAAAATTTATATTTAAAAAAATGGTAATTATAAATTTACCAGCTTTATATTTCTTAATTTTTTTTGTGATGAATGGAGCCTGAAAAATCTACCAATTAAACCATTTTTATTCACTGTTTTTATATAAACAAAACTAATCTAAATTATTTTCGTACGCTATTTTTCGTATCAACAAAATTTAAATAACACTACTTTTTAAAAATTCCAAATTCTAAACCTTATAGTCCACGTGTTTCATGCTCCCTTTACAAACTTCTAATCTGATTTTTATGAAATAAAAACTGCCTATATATTTAGCCATTTACCAGATTTAATGCTCATTTGTTAATTTGAGACATTTTAAACGCTGCAAAAGAAAACAATTTACGGCTGCAAGTAGAAATATTTGCTTAAAACAGAAGGGAATGATGATAATTTTTTTATTCATAAACAGTTTTTTTGAAAAAAAAAAAAAAAAAAAAAAAAAAAAAAAAAAACTATGTATTAATTTGGAATTCACTTCTACGCATCTGTTCATCCTCATTCTCTTGTATCTTCCCTATTTATCAATATACTTATCTATGATCTGCGATTAAAAATGTAATTTCGTAAATTCAGGTCGGTTCACATTAGTTGAATTTCATAGCATTATTAATCTGCTTCTTGAAAAAGTATTTATTTTCCTGCAGAATTTCACCTTACGTATACGCATAACGCATAAATTAATGTGAATTGCTTCTGTTTCGTTTTTTGGTGTGAGTAAAATTATGTGGTTTTGTAATGCCTTGCATTTGTCGTAAATATCCTTTTTGTACTCACAGTAATAAAATTTTGTATGCAAATAAATGCCTCTTTTATTTCGATCTAGATCTCTAATTTTCTCTGTATAAAAATAATTAAAATATAACGAACCATATTTATCATAAATTATTTATTCAGTAGAAAAAGGGAGATAATTTAATACAAAACGTAATACACTGAAGTTTATAAATTAACAATATCAAACGTACAAAAACCTGAGATTTCTCTTCAAGAGAATAAAATAACGAATAATACTTAATTCTATTTTTTAGGCCAATTAATACAAATAAGATTATTTCACGTTTAGTTGAACAATCACTAATTTTTTTATTTTTCTTACTGGGTGACATGATTAGTTTTAATTTGTTTTAGGATCAATTTTCAAACGCCACATGAAACAAGATTCCATACAGAACCAGGAGAAATTCAATCTGGTAACGATAATTAATAGAAAAAGTAATCGGTAACTTAGGATAAATTTTTAATTCTTAAATAGCTTCAATCATAGTTCTGACCGTAGTTTCATCGCTGAGTTTGCAGAGGGAGGCGAATATATGTCTCAAATTCGTCTCTTGTTCAAGTAGTTTCGCTACTTCATGAGCTTTTTTCGTGATATATGAGGGAACACCGGCAAGACGAGCAGCATTGAACCCGTAGGATTTTGGACAAGCCCCTTCGCTCAACTTGTAGAGGAAGGTGACAGTCTCTTGCGAAACATCCTCCTCTTCTTCTGTTTCTACCATACAGGCCTGTTCACAGAAATTAAATTATATTTTAATAAAACTGTTATGTAGCTGGCGAGTAAATAAGACAAGTGACTAAAACTGTCAAAAGTGGCTCACTTTAGACTTCGAAATTTTTAAAATGAAATGTACTGACCATATGTGCCAGTGTAACATTCTCGTTCGTCTTGTAATCTTCGACCAAGGAATGATAATGAGTAGAGAAGAGAGTACGACACTTCATTTTCGTCAGAGCATCGACAACCGCAGCTGCTATTGCCGTTCCATCATAAGTGGAAGTTCCTCTTCCTATAAAACACATTATAAAATTGTTGAATAAAATCATTGTCTAATTTTTCTTAATGAAGCATTGAAGATAAATGATAAAACTCGCCTAATTCGTCGAGCAAAACTAAAGAATATGGAGTGGCGTGTTGAAGAATAGCAGAGGTTTCGCTCAATTCAACGAAGAAAGTACTTTGACCAGCCAAAATGTCATCATTGGCACCCAATCTTGTGAAAATGCGATCGACTAATGTTAGTGAGCAAGAACTTGCTGGAACGCGACACCCCTAAAATTCAGATCAACATGATGTTAAAGAAATACTAATAGAAATAATTTATGTAATTACTTCATTTTTGGCTGGCATAATTTAATTATCAACCTACAATTTGTGCCATGATGACTAGCAAGCCAATTTGTCGCATCAACGTGGACTTTCCTCCCATATTTGGTCCAGTGAGAATCACCAATTTCTTGACTTCATTCGTCCCCAAGAAAGTATCATTAGGGATGAAATTATCGGACATTATACACGGATGTTTTCCTTCTCGGATATCAACTACAATCTAAATTGATAAATGAGAATTTAAATTAAACTAAAATACGACCCAAAATATTTCCTACAAAAAAATTTTACTTTCTAATGCAAACCTTTTCACTCGAATCATCAAAAATTTCTGGAATGCAAGTATTGTCACTGTTTGAATACATAGCAAGCGACATAAGAACATCAAGAGTAGCTAGTTTGTAAACTGCCGAATTCCACATGTCATACTTTTCACTGAACTTTGCAAAAAGTCTCCTGTTCAAATCTTTCAGAACATTGTCCCTCTGTTCTTCAGCTTGCGTTTGTCTCACTAAAAGTTCCTGAAATAAAATTAACGCTAGATAAATGAGATATGGATTCAAACCCAACGTAGATATTGCTTATTTTCTGAAATACGAACCTTAGATTCAGCAGTGTAATATCTTTTGAATCCCTTTCGCTGAGATTGCAATTCATAGCTAGAGTTAACTTTCTTCACTTGAGAATCTGGAACTTCTATCTGGTAACGCTTACGATCCTGTCCGAAAAAGCTGACTTTGACACCAAAGAATTTTCTCTGCTGTTCCAAGTAATCATTGCTGGCATCTTTCACTTCAGCGAGCTCTCTTAAAATTGCATCGTATTCTTCATCTAGGCCTTTCTTAGGAAGTATAGAGCCTGCTTTTTTTGCTTCCTCGTGATCAAATGCTGTCTGTAAAAGTATACAAATTAAGTACATTACGTATGGGCTTTAATTAAGAGTTTTTATTTCTAAAATGTTCCAAAAATTAAAGAATTTTCATGTTCTTTTAGAATATTTCTTAATGTTCTGCAAATATCTCTAACATCCTTGAATTTTCTGGAACAAACTGAATTTTTGTTATTTTCTAAACATAGCATTTGTCACAAACCTTAAAGTAATCCAGAGTCTCTCTCAAATCTGGAAAATCTCCTTCGGGTTCAAGAAGTGTGCAGTGCTTAATAAGTTCGCTATCGAATTCTAGAAATGGAGAATTCATATTTAAAAAAAAAGGTGAAAAACATTTGAATTATTTACAATTAAAGTTTAAATCGACTGTAACTTATGAATAACAATTTCGAAGTATTACCAGTAAAAACTTCGATTATTTTCAATACTTCTTCAAACCCGTTCAGTATGGTTATAAAATCCACAATTTTTCTCTTTGAGTAAGTAGGCCCTTCGAACATAATGGCTCTTCCATCAGGATGATTATACATCTTAGCATGATTTCCTTGAGAGTGGATCCTACAAAAAAAAAGATTGTACCATTGTAATTTTCACATAGAGAATTAAGAACAGCTGCTGTTGTTGCTACTGCTGCTGCTGCTGAGATAAAAGTAAAAAAAACGTACTTGCTTAAAAGTCTCTCGAGATCGGGAAGAACGCTCATCATGCTACGTGCGCTTCGTACCTCTTCCACTTTGTCCATTAGCTCTGTAACGGCTTCTTGCCGAGGTATGATGACGGACTTGCGACAAGAAGGCCTGCAAATCCATTCGCGCAGCAATCTGTAAAAGTAAAAAGAAGTGATGAAATTTTTATGATGTCTAATGTACATGACAGTACTTACTACTTACCTTTTACCAAATGCTGTGCAGCAATGATCGAGTGTCTTCATGAGCGAACCTTCACCGCTAAGTATCTTCAAGTTGTTGATAGTAATAGCGTCCAGCACCTAATTCATTCATAGAAGATCAATGTTTTTTTTTGACAATTTTATCATTTTTAATAATGACTCACATACAATAGGCAGAAAGATTAAAATTTCTTACCATACTATTAGCAAATTTTGTTCCATCACTTGCAAAATCAGGTGGAATATAAGTCTTAAAACGTGCTTGTGCCAACAATTGCTGATCCAAGAAATACTCTCTCAGTAAATACACACAGCCTCCAAGAGCGTTTATAGCTAATTCTTTATCTTCTGCTGGAGTCAATCCCAAACTATCCCCTATTTTTTTTTACATTTTTAAAATCACATTAGTCATGACTAAAATAAGATCATTATCACCAGAAATTACTAAAACACATTTTTTAATTCACATTTATATATACCTGGATTAAGGTAAAGCTGCATTTCTTTAGGCCACTCGAACTTTGACTCTTTATTCTTGAAATATTCCTGCTCATGAAGGTACTAAAAAAGCAAGAGGCATTTTTTACCAAAACAAAAAAAAGCGATTAATTTAACAATTCTTACGCTACTCTTTACCTTCAAGATTTTTGTAGCAGACCAGAACTGCACTTCTTTTTGAAGAGGTTCTTTAATAGCTGATGGAAGCATACTGTTCAAGATCTTCATGGTGCTTTGAGACAAAGTACCACGTTCATAGATTATCTGAAAAATTTCGTGTTAAACATTAAAATTTTTTAATTTTCTATAATTTTGTTTAATAATGTTTTCATACATGAACTGGGGGATAATGAGCAAGCAAAGTAAGAAGTCTGGAGTTGCAACGATCATCCGTGAATTGTCCAAGGTAAAAATCACCAATCGTTGTGTCTAAGAAACAAACTCCGTAAGAAGGTGCTGCCTGTCCGTGATACTGTTTTTCTGTTAGAGCCAATAAATAACTAGAAGTAGGCACAGATGCTTCCGCATCCTGAGCAGTGTAGACTCTGGTTCCTCTCGAACTAATTTGGCATATCTCTCGCTTTACTACTTTGTCAAACTTGGATGGCTTGTTCACTATAAATTAAATTAAAAATCAATTTGTAAACTCAAGTGGGTTAGTGATGATTATTAATCAGAATAGATTCTATAAACTCACTTTTAGCTACACGTTTACTCATCATATCTGGATTCTCAGTTTGTTCCACTCTAGCCACTTTGTACCCCTTTTCAATTAAACTGGCAGAAAAGCGACCATATGCGATTTCGGGGAAACCAGAGTGCGCGAATTCTCCCTGAAAATAGAGAAGACAAAGTTTTGTAATAGAAATGATTATCATTTGTCGAACAAAAGTAAAGCAATACTTCTAAATTAACTCACTCGCATGTAAGATAAGTTGAGTTCATTTACTCCTGTGACGGCGTCCATGTGGTATAACTCATAGAACTTTCCGACTTTGAAAAAAAGAATGCAATCAAAGTGCTTGCTTTTCAGTTCCCACCATTGCCGCATTGCCTGAAAATGGAATTCAATTTTTTAATAAAAAGAGACAACACGATAAAATTAATATGAATACTAGAAATTATTTTATCAATTACCGGTGTTTGACTATTAAGGAATTCAAGCGGAACATAAACAGTCCTAGGATCGTAGTCAGGATGATCCATAGATCTTTTCTGCATATCCTTGATTTTATTCGGCTGTAGAAAATCTATTTTTAGGTGAGGCCATGTATCAGGATTCTTAGTTGGCAAAGATGGCTGAGAAGTAGATTGCATAGACGATTTGGACGTATTTGCCTGAAAAATATGACAGTTTCTTTTTTATTAATATACTTTTCAAATTACTCAAGTAAGATTTTAACAATAGTAATAAATTTGAGACATTTCAGTGTCAGGTAATTTACTTTTTAAAATGTAACTCATTACAATTGTTTGCAATTGTATTACTTTGCGAAGAAAGTACATTTATAGAAGCAGAATCAATCTTTAAAAATTAAGCATAGACTTACCATAGGTTTTTTGTTTTTCTGTGCTCGAGACGCGCCATTGGATGTCTTTTGTTTTTTCTGTAATATTAATTAAATATAATGATTAGTACTTTATATGAATAAAATAAATATTTAATAAATATTTAAAGAATATAAGTAAAGCCTACTTTGGGAGTTTCATCTTCACTTGGCGTCTCAAGTTCACTCTCACTAGCTGCACTTGCAGATGCAGATTCTGATTCTTCATCTGCAGATTCTAGAATATAATAGATAAATAATAAAATAATTGCATTATTTAACAAAATTTAGGAATTAAACTTGAGCTAATATTTAAAATTTCTTTGAAAAGAGTTCAATTATTCACCTGGTTTAAATTCATCCCCTGATTCGGCACTATCATCATCTGGGATCACGATCCTTCTTCTTTTAGGTTTAACTGGAGTGATTTCTTCACTATCCTCGTCATCAATAGATCTTTTGCGATCTGGTGTATCTTTTTTTTCCTTCAGTAATTCTTTTTTTCGTTTCGGTGTTTCAGATTTTGATAATTCAGTCTCTTCCTCACGATTCTCCTTTTCTTTTTTAATACAGTGAAGTTTTGTTTGACCTATAGGAGTTATTTGATTTTCAATACCATAAAATCTTATACTCGCGCAATAATTTCTATAATGATTTCATTAAATTTAATAATTTTTAAAAATACTTGTCTAGTATGTACAAAGTATCTCCAATATATTTTTAAAAGTAAAAGCGCTAAACATTAGTTGTAAGTGCTACATAACTATTTTCACATTAACAATTGCAATGATAATTCTTATTATAAGTTGATAAAATGGTTCCAAGTTTCAAAGACAGATTTCATCAATTTTCAAAACAGGTCATCAATTTTATCTTCCTAAATAATTCGCTAATATATTTGGCAATAATGCCAAAGGCGACGCTAAGACGTTAATTGATTCTCAAGCACGTGCAAAATATTAAAGGAAAAACAAAGATATCGTTGTCTAAATAAAATGAAACTTCTACTTCAAGTGCAGGACTAATTAATCTGATCACTGCACATGATAATTAATGTAATTGCTTATTGTAAAAATAACAAAATAATAATTTTTGCCGCATCCAAACCTTTCTCGCTTTGTCCTCTCTTAGGAGTTGTTGATTTCTCCTTAGATTTGGGTGCCGGTGATTTATCGTTTGGCGGCTTTACACCCTTTGGCGATATAAAATAGTTGTGCAAAGTATTTACTTTCTTCATAATTAATCGTTTAGAAAAACTAACGATTGTTTAGGTAATATGTGAAAGAGGTAAAATAACGAAAAATAATGGATAAACGCACGAGAATTTCAGAAGACTTCCATTCATTCGTGCACTTCACTGAATTCTGAATTAACTTGAATTCACTTCATTAATTTCCCTCCTTTGACCATGGGCGACGTAACCTTACTCTTTCAACGTTACGGATTGGTTGTTTCGGTATTTAAAACTTGAAAGTGGGAAAATTTAAATTCAATAAAAAATAATTGAGTAATTAAGACCTTGAATTCTATATTTCTAATTTAATTAAGTTTGAGACATTTTTTCGAACAGTCAAAGAAAAGAAAAATAAAGTTCGCGTAATATTATTTCGTTATTGAAGACACCGCATGAAAATCTCGAATCAAACTCGAAATATATCGAATTGAAGGCAGCCATGTTTAAAATTGGAGGCGGTCAAGAAAGGCCAAAATACACGCTCGTCGAAGTGTCGAAACGTTTCCGCGTTTCA
>CAJFCO010000137.1:1554241-1576356 GCA_904066015.1 Synergus gifuensis
TTGACGGACGTTTAGTCGAAATTTTGCGTCCGTCATGCCGGACGTTTTGACACTTCGTTTACTTTATTTTCATTTAGTTAAGTTCATTTCGTGTCAGATATAAGTTATAAACTGCTATTCGCATTTCGAACAGTTTATCTATTTTTGTAATATTAAAACAATATTAAAAATTATAAAGTTATACTATTTCAGATATGAATCGTGGATAAAAAACTACGAACGTAATATTGTTCCTGGATTAGGAGAATATGGGGTTCCTGCTTATTTGTATGGAGATGAAAAAGTCAAAGGAGATTTGTCTCTAAAAAAGAAAGCTTTAAACATTGTGATTTCTGAGAAAATTTCTTTGAAAAGGCATTTACCGGATCCACGAAATCCACTGTAAGACTTTTTTGTCAATAGTTATTTCATATATAAGCATATAAGGTTAGTTGATTATTAATTTTAAAAAAATCTATTTTCTAATCGTTGCAGATGTAAAAATGTCACTCATGATACGTCATTACCAACTACAAGCGTTGTAATTATTTTTTTTAATGAACCTTGGAGTGTACTTTTAAGAACGGTCCACAGTGTTCTCAAAAGATCTCCGCCAAAATTTTTAAAAGAAATTATTCTTGTCGATGATTTTAGCGATGAAGGTTTGCAGATTCGTATTTAAAAAAAATTCATATTAAGGTAAGCTCATTCTAATGAATAATAATTTGTATTAAAAAATTTAATTGTTAGAGGAACTGAAAGGAAGACTGAGTTACTACATAGCTACAAGGTTTCCGAAAAAAGTAAAACTTATTCGATTACCAAAAAGACAAGGACTGATACGAGCTCGATTAAAAGGAGCTGAAAACGCAACTGGGGATGTTCTACTATTTTTAGACGCTCATTGTGAAGTTACGATACAATGGTACTTTTTAAAATAATTTTAAACATAAATTTAACTGTTTCACATTTATTTGAATTGATTAACATGTTGATTAACTCTTGAGGCTCGAACCGCTGCTACAAAGGATAAAAGAAAAAAGAAATGCAGTACTGATGCCTATCATCGACAACATATCAGAGGAAAACCTAGAATATTTACACGATAATGATCCGTCCTTTTTTCAAGTTGGTGGGTTTACCTGGTCTGGACATTTCACATGGATAGATATCCAAGAAAAAGAAATTAAATCTCGTCCTTCTCCCATTTCGCCAACTAATTCGCCGACTATGGCTGGCGGACTTTTTGCCATTAATAGAAAATATTTTTGGGAAGTTGGAAGTTATGATAATAAAATGGACGGTTGGGGTGGTGAGAATCTGGAAATGTCCTTCAGGGTAAGAAAAATTAGATTATTACTTCTAAAATTATAGATCTTTATAAAGGTGTTATTTTATACATTATTATACTTATTTGAAGGTATGGCAATGTGGAGGAACACTCGAAACAATACCTTGCTCCCGAGTAGGTCACATTTTCCGGAACTTTCATCCCTACAAATTTCCTCGTGATAAAGATACTCATGGAATTAATACGGCAAGACTAGTTCATGTTTGGATGGACGATTATAAACGATTGTTCTTCTTATATCGTGAGGAATTCAAGGTAATATACATATCAATTTTAAATAACTCGAAAACGCATTAATTATTAATTTAGCGTATAGATCACATTATATAAAGATTTTACGGAATGTTTTTTTTATTATTTTCAAGGACAATATGGAGATCATTGGAGACTTGCAGGATCGTTATGATTTGCGTGAAAGACTAAAGTGCAAAAGTTTTAAATGGTATCTTGATAATGTCTATCCAGAAAAATTTATCCCAGATGAAAATGTAATCGCATACGGAAGAGTTCGAGTCAGTAGTCGTAATTTGTGCTTAGATAATTTGCAACGCGAGGATGATGATAAACCCTACAATTTAGGAATGTATGGATGTCACGCAAAAATTTATCCGAGCCAGGTAAATCAATTTATTATCTAAATTTAAGAATATTTTGTTGTCTTTATAATGAACATAAAAAAATTTCAAAAATTTCTTTTTGTAAAGCTCTTCTCGCTTAGTAACGAAGGAGAATTGAGGCAAGACGAAACTTGTGTATTTGTCGATGAAAGTTTGACAAGAAATAAGAGTTCAAAACTCTTAATGAAACGATGCGCTAAAAATGAAGAAAACAATAATTGGATGTTAGAGGTTTGTAAATAATTACCTGAATAATTAAAATTCATCCACACTTCTTTTTACAATCTTAATTATTTTCAAAAAAATCGAAAATATTTATTTTTTCAGGAAGGAAAAATTGTACACGTCTCGACTGGACTTTGCCTCGATGCAACTGGTGTTCATTCAGAACAAGACGTTTTAGCAACGGTTTGCAAGAATAAAAGGGACCAATCTTGGCAATTTGATTTTTATGGTGATCACCCAATTCCTAGGTAATGATGATAATTCCATTTCAACTGTCCTGGAAATATAAAATGAAGGAGATAATCATTGTTGGTTGTTTTACGCAAGTAAATATCGACGAGCCTGAAGTTTATATTCAATACTTTTCCATTTTAAACAGTCGCTTTTTCGCTGTTTAAAACATGTATTGTTTTCTTGTTTACTCTTATTGTCAATTTTATTGTCAATTTTTATCATAGTAAGTAAACTTCAAAGCCGATTTCGACAACTAAAATATCCACTTCGGAATCCATTTTTCCGAATAAATCCGTCCTTTTAGTCAAGCCACTAAAACAAAGTTTTATTTAAGGGCATGTGGTATTACCATAAGAACAAATTGAGTTTCGCCAACTTTGCGTTCGCAATAACATATATTTTTTACGCTAAAACCAGACAATCTATTTTCGTTTCATACAGATTCTTGCTCTTATGATAAGTAACATATGCCCTCAAGATAACTGACATTATCGGATAACAATTATTATAGGCCATGACTATCTTTATTACGTAACTTTCATAATATTGACACCACAATCTAATTATTTTGTTTTTATATTTTATTATCTAAAAAGAGAATGTGATCATTTATACTTTCTTCCAGTGAATATTTTATATATGTAATGTTATTAGAAAATAATTTTTTAAGAATGAAATTATTCATTATAAAATGAATTCATAGTTTTTGAAAAGTTATTTGTTGGTTAACAAGTTAATGCGTACGGTGATGAAATATTGTTTTCGACACATTGTTATAATTGTTATTTGTTAATTACGCAATGTTAAAAAATTTTTACTATTTAGATATTTACGAAATACCATGTTCAATTAAAAAACACCCACATAATGGTGGGAGATTATTGTAGGAGTTGTTAAGAATTCTTAAACGATGTTGACATATACTATATAGTGGTAAGAAATATTTTATTTTAAATGCTCAATTCGTTACGAAGAGTCCATATTTTTTTTACAAAGAGCAATTAGAAGTACATATAATGTTTTTATAATCATGCGTAAAGATCAAATATTTGAGGAATATTGTGGAGTTAAAAATGTTAAAATACATGTCTTCCTATCGAATGTTTGCTGAATTAAATGAAGTGTTTGCCATAGAATCTACTTTTTTTCTATCGACTGTGCTTCAGAAGCGACTTCAAAAACCAATATAATCAAAAAATAGTTTATACAACCTTAAGTAAATGTATAATCAAAGAGAAAGACAAACTTTAAATTCCATACTTCGGTAAATTTTAGAAATAGTCAAAAAATAGACTTTCTATTATATTTACGTAATACCATGTCACATAAATTGTTATTACATTAACGTTTAACCAACTATTCTGCAAGAAAATCTAATACTATGTACTTAAATGATATTAAAGTAAGCTTTAATTGTTTTTAAAAAAACATTTGCATTTTGTAAACCATTTATAATAAATTGTATTTTTTTCAAAAGTATGTGTTTATTTGCATAGTACTTTTTTAATTAAATAATTGTTCCCTTAAAAAGAATAAAAGATCTATAAAAAAAAACTATATTTTATAGAATGAAAGTTTTCAAATTAGAAAAAGCAAATTAAAACATTCTTTTAATTTAATATATAAGTTTATTTTTTTACAAACAGAAATTGAAGTTATGTTTTTTATACATCCTTAGATCATACCTATAAAAGTAAATAAACTTATAGTTAAATTAGAGTAACGTGTCCTCAGATCTAATATATTCTCCAATATCTGCTTGATGAAAGCAAATTGTAGACATTGGGTCTGCATTTTTACAATCAGCAGTACTTTTGGCAGCAACTCCAAAGCCCTAAAATATAAAAAACAGTTGTTAGAAATTTTTAGAGAATAATAAAAGAAAAATTTTAATCTAATGAATCTGGAGAATCTTGGAATTATTTACATAATAAATTTAATAAAAATTATTTGGGGTATTTTAGATACATAATTTAGAAACTTACTAGAGGCAAATCATTCATTGAATAGACGACTACCCCTTGATATTGTGGAGTTCCTTCTGTTATTCGTCCCAATCCAGATTTGCTCACATGATGGCCATATAAAAATTGTTGTTCGGCAGAAGATTTGAGCCAAATCTTATACTGAAATATAAAATTCAATGTCATACTTTGTATCTAATATATCTATAACTTTAAATTTTAGTCCACGTCGAATACATGATGTACAAATTAAAGTAGCTGAATAAATTTACCTCTGCGAAAGGAGCTAAGTAGTCAAGAGCGGTTATATGTAACCTGAATTTCCCAGATTTCGTGAATTTTCCGAAACATGTGCCCACACTGACAAGATTATCAACCCCCATTGTATAGGCAATTGAGAGGATTTTTTCAGAGACATAGTAGACTCGGTCTTTCTTTTCTCGAAAGCAGTAAATTCCATCTGGGCGATCGATTAAATCTTTAACTTTACTACCAATGCTGTAAATTGAGTATTTACAATTAAATTTTCGAAGTGGAAGATCTTAAAAATATTAAGGTAAATTCATTTTTTAAATATGAATGATATAAACAATAATGTATTTATCAAAATCATAAGACAATCCCGACAATGCCTTTTGCCCTTTTCCAAACCTAATATATATGGTCCGATTGTATATATTTTCAATTTTTCTGTTTCAGACAAATCATAATTACATAGAAATGAACTTAAGGGCATGTGTTACTTACCATATGAGCACATTTAGATAACCCGGGTTTTTTTTCTACAATTTTTACATTTTCAAAAAAATTATAATCAACATCCGTCAAGAACGTCAACAGGGACGAATGTTGACTAAAATTTTTTTGAAAATGTAAAAATTGTGGAAAAAAACCCGGGTTATTTAAACTTGCTCATATGGTAAGTAACACATACCCTTAAAGTAATCGATTTCTACAATTATTAATAAATATTTTATAAAATTAAATTTAAAAACACAGACTATACGCAAAATTAAAATATTTAAATAAATCAAATCAATATAATCCTAACCTATAAAACAAAACTTCAGACATTAGCCGTATACTTACTATTTAGTCAGTTTTTCGAAGAGCAATTTCGTTCTTTCTTCAGATAATTGTTTCATTTTGTATAAAACTTCATTCCTATTCAAAAATAATAATTTAAAATGTCTAAACACACTAAACAATTACGAAGCTGCGTTGAAAAATGACATGAATCGCACATGAATGAAACCATGGAGTATATACTTGACTATATACGACCGTGACACGGGATGATCTAAATCTAACCTCAACCTGACATGAGTACGCATGCGCATACGTTTTCGTGAAACTTTCGAATGTTTCAGAAATTTTGGTTCCATGAAACGTTTCATTGACTCACTCACAACCCTAGCCTGAACTTCCCGTGCGTGGCGCTAGTATGAACATACACTCAACGTTCCCAATAGTAAATAAATTCAAACCAGAGTCGTTCCCAATAGTAAAAACAATTCCTTTCCTCAAATTTCACATCAATTGCGCATGCGTATTGCATATCAAATACTATTTTTAGTATTTTAAACTGCGCGCGAATAGCAACCAATCAGATGCCGAGCGCAACGCATGAGCAGTGGTATGAAGTGCTTATTGCGAGTTGCACTTTTACTATTGAGAACGAAACTCTTTTACTATTGGGAACAAATTAATATTGGGAACATTACTATTGGGAACGTCGAGTGTATATGTACAAAAATTGCATGGACATTTTTGTACATGTGTTCATACTAGTGCCACGCACGGGAAGTTCAGGCGCGTGTACTTCCCGAAAAATATTCTTAGGGTGGCGTCCCATGGATCCGGAATGCGTTGCGTTTTTGCGCAAAAACATGAGAGTGAGAGAGACGCCCTATTACTACTATCTCTCTCACTCTCATGGTTCGGCGCAAAAACGCAACGCATTCCGGATCCATGGGACGCCACCCTTATTTTGCGTGAAGTCCATGTAGAGGACTTTGGTCTCCTTATGTGCTTATGTCTATACTCCATAACTCCATGAATGAAACAATGCAACCACGTGGTCATTCATGTACCACCGCCGTGCGGTTGTAATTGCAACTACTACGTATTTGTATTTGGTTGTATTGTAGTTGCCATGTACATATAGACATAACTTCATTCATTTAATAATATATATTGCTATGTATGCATATAAATGAATGAAAACATACAAACGTCAGATATTGCCAACAATTACCATTAGAAATGAGACAATACTAAAAACAATAATCAGCATATTTTTTGTTGTCAAAGGTTTAATTGTTCTGAAGATTGAAATATAAAAAGGTAGGATTTATTCTATAAAATTTATTTTTATCGATATTGTTATCGTTTTGACCATGATTCGACGAGCTTATTAATTAATAGTGATAAATATGTAATAACCTCAAAAAAATTCTTTATCATGAGATGAAGAAATTAAAGTGATTTCTTTTTTGAAAATTATCATGAGAGAATTTGCGGCGCAATTGCATGGCCTGCATGGCGTAGATGGCGTATAACGATTTTTGGAGTGAATATATGTATTCGCTGAATGCTAGGAATCTAGGAATTTTTCGCCTTCCCCTTTATTTCTATTCCATATCCCCATCTGGAAAATCAATGAAAACGCGAAGGCGCTTAGCGTATACCGAACGTATATCTGATCTATCCCGGAACCGCACCTGTTGAGTTCAGAATCTGAAAATTAAAGTAAGTTCATTGAAACTTGAAAATAACAATAAAACACTTGCTTTTTTAATTTGAATTAACGACTCACAGAATATTAAAACAGATTTGGTTATGTTTCTCAAAAATGTATAATACTATTGATACTATTGTATAATAATCGATTATTGTTTTTCACGATGTTCTATAAATAATCCTATTAATCCTCTAATTATCTAGATTTTTTGGATAATCAATTTATTTCTGAAACTTCACTGAGTAGCTCATCCTTGCAGATAAGAAACCTTTATTTATTTTTTATATACAATTTTAGGTGATCTTTGCTTGCAAACAAAAATTCTATGACCCTAAACTTTCCTTATCAATATCAATTGTGTACAGGTATGTCTTTAATTTTTTTTAATATTATGCTAATAAAATTTTAACTTCCAAATTTAATAACAATTTAAATTTATTTACCACATGACTGTAGCAATTATTTTAATTTTTCCTTTAAAAGCTTATTTTTTCAATAAAGACATGTTAAGAATGATAATTTTAAACTATCGTATCAGTATAGCCTTGAATATTTATTATGTACCTAGACTGTACCTATACTTATTATTTCGTTATTTTTTTTAGTTTTATTTTGTGCATATACAAATATATGTAAATAAATAATATAATTCGTCTTGTTTTCGATTTTATTTTATCATCGTTAACCTATTGAATCGATTTTTGTCAGATTGTGATTTCTTAATTTTATTATCCGAAGTAAAAACGTTTTCAATTGTGTTAAAACAAACTTCTGTTGTAGACATGGATCAAATAGGAGAACCTGCACAAACCCAAAAACTGGAGGGTTTTAAATATTTGGCGATGCTAACTCAAGCCTTTGGAATTCTATTAATTGTGCTAATGATAGCATGGAACTATTGCTATAGAGGTGGTTTCGCTTGGTCTTTGGACCCGACCTTACAATTTAATTGGCATCCTTTGTTAATGACAATTGGACTTGTTTTTCTATATGCTAATGGTAAACAAAAACTTTGTTTAATTCCATATTTTTACAGTACAATCTTCATTTGACTTCCTTATGAAAATGAATATTCGCCAACAATTTTTTAATAAAAAATGCATTCTTCGTTTCTTTCAGGAATGCTAATCTACAGAACACAAAGGAGCGTTCGAAAGCAGCGGCTAAAGTTGATACACGGAGGAATAATGTTATTCGTGATCCTCTTGACGATTATCGGTCAGGTTGCAGTGTTTAATTTTCATAACCAGAAAGGCATACCCAACTTATATTCACTTCACAGTTGGGTTGGATTATCTGCAATTATTTTATTCTGCTTTCAAGTAAGTGTCCTCGAAGTTAATAAAGAACTACAAAAATATTTGATCTTAATTTACAATTTAATATCACATTCATTTTACAGTGGATTGCTGGAGGTGTTTCTTTCCTTTATCCAGGAGTTCAGGCGCCTTTGCGAACTGCTTACATGCCAATTCACGTTTACTTCGGGACTGCAGGTTTTATTGCTGTTATTGCTTCATGTTTACTGGGGCTTACTGAAAAAATCTTATTCGTTGACCAGTGAGTTTTCTCTTGGAATATTTTGTCGATTCTATAAAAAAAAAGCTTGAAAAATTAGGGAATTTGTGTTTTAAACATTGAAAAGACCTTAAATCTTATTATTTTTAACTTGATGTTTTTAATTCTTAGACAGAAATACGATTTTCCTAACGAATCTAAAATTAAAAATATATTTGATCTATTTCAGAAACAAGTCTTATCAAAACTTTGAAGGTGAAGGCGTTCTAGTAAATGTTATGGGATTGCTCTTCGTAATCTTTGGAGGATTGACAGTATATTTATCTTCCCAAGATCGCTACAGACGTCTCGCTAGTCCAGAAGATGACTTCCTCTTATCAAGCCGTAATAACTAAAAATCTATATTTTTAAGAGTCGGAATCATGGGCCAAAACTATAGTTCAATTCTTTCACAGATCTTAAAAGTCAAATCAGCACAAAGTATTACTAACTGATCTATATTATGATTTTAATAATTCCACCTTTGGAACTATATATATATAAGAAAGCTAAATTTCATTTATTTTACACATTTTTCTATTCATAATCGACTTATTAAAATATTCATAATGAAAGTTACAGTTAAATTTTCGAACATATCGTGACCGAAAATATAGAAATAGAATTCAGAAACGAAAGTTATGAGACGGCCTTAAAGTTTACGATTATATTTTTCAGAATATATTACTGTTGAGGAAACTGTGTATAATCGCAAAATATCTACTTAAAAAGGTCTAAAAACATTACTTTTTGAATCTTCTTAGAATCGAAAAAATTCAAAATCTGCAAGTATTTGAATATACAATGAATTGCACAGAAATTCTAATTAAAAGATCTAATGTAACGCAATTTCAAAATCGATAACGTGAAAATATTCACTTTTTGATGAAATCTACAAATATTTGTGATTTAATAATTATCGTTAGACTTATATTATGTGTCCGTTTATCTAATATTATCAAATGAATTAGAAGGTCATTGGTTTTTAAATTCTTTCAGAATGACAAAATAGCAGAGATAATATTAAGATTCAGGATACTAAAATTAGAAAGAGAATTTAAAAATTAACGGTCTTTTGATTGAAACTATGGTGTCTGAATGTCAGTGATAAAACATTATCTAATCATAATTGTAATTTAATTCTTTATTTTTAAATTGAAAATTGCAAAACATCATTCTTTTGCTTACTATCTTTAAGTAATTTCTTTTACTACGTTAACAAGGTTGTGATTTTAATTCCAAAACTTGAAACCGAAGGTGCTACTGATTTTGTATATTTTTTATTTTTAGTTACAAGATGTTGTTAACTATGGTGCCAATTTTAATGAAATAAATTTTAGTTAGATTTATGTATATTTACTATACATCGAAGTAAAATTTCCTGCATAATGAATAGGTTTTTTTTTTTCTTTTTCAAAGCCACACTACTATTTCTTCAATCGCTTGAGTCATGCATAATTCTACAATATTCTTGAGTCGCAAACAATTATTTTTGCGTAATAACATGAGTTCATATAAGTTAGACAATAGAAAAACAGGTTGCGAAAGTAATATTCTATTCTTATTTTTATATCTGGCTTTTAATTTTGGATTTTTTTTCAATTCTACTTGCCCAAATTTAAAATTTAAAAATTTTGACACCTTTTTTGAGTATAATTAAAATTTTTTAAAATATTTTTAAGTTGCTATTTATTTTAATAATAAAACTTGAATGTAAATTACACAAAGCAATGTTAAAAAAAAAAACTTTTAGGATACTTAAAATATGTACGTATTTCCATATTTCTTTTTTTGATCAAAGAAAGAAAAAATAGTCGTGATTTGGTCTAGAGTGTACATATTACAATTTTCTGATTTTCTGTGAATCTGTAAAAATCACAATCTGTGAAATTCACAATCCAGAAATGCAAACTTCCGATTGGTTGTAAAAATCCTGCATTGAGTGTTGGTAATATGTATTGCTCACATCATTTATTTTTGTGGTAAAATTACGATAATATTTTTTACAGTGTACTTACTACAGAAATATTTTTTATTTTTCATTTAGAGGGGGAACAATCCCCCTTGGTGCCCCTCCTGGCTACGGTCATAGATTATCGACGGCCCTGAGACTGCTCACTGACTTTCTGTTGGAGAAATTCTGCCGTTGGCTGGAATTTGAATCGCGCGTCTAATTTTGACCAGGGGCAGTATTGCTCTAGCTGATTGTCAATGTGTGCTGCCATTGGTCAAAATTTGGCGCGCGATTCAAAATTCAGCCAACGGCAGAATTTCTCTAACGGAAAGTCAGTGAGCAGTCTCAGGGCCGTCGATAATCCATGATCTAAGATCTTAGCTAGGGAAAGGCACCAAGGGGAGGATTTTTCCTCTCTAGAAATGAAAAATAAAAAATGATAAAAAATGATAAAAATTAAAAAAAATAAATTCTCGAAAATTGTAAGGTAGAATTTATTTTAACGTTACCGAGAACGGGAATATTACCTCGGTAATATTACTCACTAAGAACTCTAATTTGGACTCCGTAGTACATACATATCTTAAGATTTTGATAGTCTTTCTGATTGGCTCATGCATTTGTATTTATAAGGAAGTATCAGTCAGCTGATGAATGACAGTGACAGATGAAACGTCTGAGATTGTTTGTTTCGTGCTATTTACTGTTTATACCTTTAAAGAACTATCATTTACTCAATGGTTAATCAAACACCTGTGCCTCAAGCAAAATACGAATTATTAGCCGACATACAAAAGTAAGTATATTTTCTAAAATTATCATTTTGCTCCAAAAACTGTAAATGTGTACCTTTGCTCCATAAATTCTGTTTATCGACCTTTATTATTATATTAGTACAATCTAAAATTTAAATATGTGAATTAAATCTTAATTAAAAAGTAAGTTATCTAAATTCTACAAAGATTGAAGAATTAGAGTTTGAAAAAAAGTATTGAATAATTCTTCCATTACGATTTTTACCTCAAGAGTAATTTGAATTTAAATTGAATTAATTAACTTATTTGCTTTTATGATTTGCAGTCGTGAATTTGTCAAGGCTGATTAAATTTGCCTTTTAAGGATTTTGCTTCGTCAGAAGTTAATTAACCATTTCTTTGATTAATTCTATAGACCTCGTTGGAGGAAACAAGTAGTTTGTATCGTCCTAACCTTTTTAACGGTTGGGGCGTTATTCATAACTCGTGCTTGGGTCGGAATTTCGACAGCGAGATCTGCGAGGGAATTTGTTGTGGGAGAAAAAATAGAAAATGCCCAGATTACTGCGTGGTTACACAGGGCTCGGATGTATGCCCAGTCGACGAAGGAAAACCAGAATGCAGACAGGAACACAACCATCGAATCAAGCTATGATTCTTCCCAAAAATCAACAGGGTAATTGTACAATTATATCAGTTTATTGCACCATCTGGATTCATGATAAACGATAAATTAATCATCAAGCTTAAACCGATATGACTTGTTTTACAATACTGATTGTCGGAGATTAAGTGGCTAAATTATTTTTCCAGGAAAATCATTGTCTGCTACTTCTCCATACCAGAAAATATGAACACGTCGCAAGGGCTTACTCCGTCGCACATTGACCCTCATATTTGCACGCATCTTATCGTGGGTTTTGCAAGAGTCGTAAATTGCAGTCTCAACTTGGGCGAGTACTCATGGGTTTATAGACAAATCGCAGATCTTAAAAGCCACGAACCCAATCTCAAGGTGATGGTCAGTGCAGGCGGAATAAACGAGCTCAATTCTGGATTTCCAGAAATGACGAAAACACATGCCAATAGAAAAATGTACTCATCCTTTTACACATTATATTATCTTGAAAAGAAAAAATTATCCCGCTTTTATAATAAATAAGTAAAATTGATTTTTATAGTTTCATCAAATCAGTTCTAAATATCACCAAATCATTTGGACTTGATGGACTTGATCTAGATTGGGAGTTTCCAGCTTGGCTTGGATTAAATAATCGTGAGAGAATTCATTTTGTTCAACTCCTTCAAGAATTGAGAAAAGAATTTAATAGAAGTGGTCAAGAGTTGCTTCTTACTGCTGCTGTTGCAGCTCCAGAAGCTATTGTTGATCAGAGTTATAATGTTCCAGCAATTGTTGAGTAAGTTTCAACAAACTTTATCTTTTAAATAGAAAATTTAATGTTCTAGAAAGTGAGTAATCTGAGTATAAAATTATTTATTTTTTAGACATGTCGACTTTGTAAATTTGATGTCATATGATTATCATTCCTACGTTTGGTATTATCCCGTCACTGGATTGAATTCACCTCTCTTTCCTCGGTCAACAGAAAATGGATACTTATCAACTCTAAATGTAAATTTTTCCGCAAACTACTGGATTTCCAAAGGAATGCCTAAAGAGAAAATAGTAATCGGCATTCCTACCTATGGTCATTCCTTCAAATTAGATAATCCTATGAATCACGATGTAGAAGCTCCTGCAAAAGGAGTTGGTACTCTTGGTGATGATAGTTTTGTTTCCTATATCACTATATGTCAATTTCTGCATAGTGGTGCACAGTCCACATTTCTTAATGATAGTCGCGTACCTTATGCTTTCAAAAGTGACGAATGGATTTCTTATGACGACATTACGAGCGTAACTGAAAAAGTAAGAAAACTTTGAGTAGAAAGAGTAAAATAAATATAAATAATAATTATGTATTGAGACTTTCTTAATTTAATACTTTTTGTTTCAGGCAAAGTGGATTAAGTTCAACGATTTCAAAGGTGCTATGATTTTATCATTAAACTGTGACGACTGGAATGCTACCTGTTCCAAAAATGAAACCTTTCCTTTAATTCGAGCCGTCAAGCTTGCCCTTAATTAAATAACTCGATAATTTTAAATAGACTGTGATTCAATTTTCAGCGCTGTTATATTGGTACAAATATTATTTACATACACAGTATTACATTAATTTTAATGCAATATTTTTAATCTACCAAGCATTTCGACTTGTATTTACATATACAATGAAGCCAAATAGAA
This sequence comes from Synergus gifuensis, assembly GCA_904066015.1. Classification (NCBI taxonomy): domain Eukaryota; kingdom Metazoa; phylum Arthropoda; class Insecta; order Hymenoptera; family Cynipidae; genus Synergus; species Synergus gifuensis. The sequence continues at coordinate 1,567,932 of CAJFCO010000137.1, forward strand.
AGATATTGTATTAGCAATTGATTAAATTTACGAACAAGTACTAGTTAGCTTTTACAGATGTAGAAATATGCAATGATTTTATATAATTTGAATTTCTAAATTTTAAAATTTAACTTCAACTGAAATATTATATTTAGATATAAAATAGTGATTTTAAATATTGACTAATAAAATTAAAATGTATCGCCATACATTGAAGGAAATATATAAAAGCATTACAAAAAAAAAAAAAACAATAAAACATTGCTTCTAAGATTCAGTCAAATTTCGTAAACTTCTACAAAAAGATTTCATTCAACGAAATACCCTTCGAAAATTTTCAAGTAATACACTCGAAAATGATAAGATTTCTTGTGGAAATGAAAAAAAGAATATACACGTAATGCGTTGATTTAAATTTGATAAACAATAATTTAATATATATACGTAGTTGTTTTATCGATTACACAATTGGTTGATTTTTCTTCAAATATGGAATTCTTCGTTTCGAGAAAATGGAAACTTTCAGTGAACAACATTTTCGTGACACTAAGTACTAAAAGTGTCAGATATATAAATACAACCAAATAATGCTGGAAATCTAGAGACTTTTTTCTACTGAGCTTTACTACAGGGCAAGGAATTCGATATCGAAAAGAGAATATATAAAATAAAAACGACGATTCAAGAAACTTTAGTAGTATTAGTAAAATATCAGTTAGTCCTGAAAATTTTTAATTCAAATACTTTCGAGATTCCTGTAAAAAAGCGTCGAGAATAACAAGATTAATTGAAACGTACAGTTTAACTTATTCTTTCCACATTCCCCATTTTGAAATGTCAATTTTCTGATTTTCATTTTACATTTCCAGGATTTATTTCTGTACAGCCTAAGTTACAACAAATTTTTAAATAATTATGTTATTTTATTAAGAAGGCGCTCTTTGTGTGTTATATTATTGCTTTATAATTCTACCTCGTAAAGCAGTGATTTCTACCTCTAAATTCAGTCTATAAGATATTCGGCGAAAGAATCGCAACTGAATTTGTCATGCAGAAAAGAGAGATTAAAGCTAGAGACCATTGTGAACCAGAGCGAGATAATGATAACGGAAAATTTTAAGCATTTGTATTTTAATTCAAGAAACTTCAAATTATAGACCGCCGTAAGTTCTTTTGGATACTACTGCGCAGCTATAAAAAAGAGCCCCTTAAATTTAATTTAAATTTGTCCAAATCTATTTCAAACTATCTTTGGTCTTCTGAATAGAACTCACAGACTTATCTCATTTTATGATCTTAAGATAGTTGTAGAACAAAAATAATTTTATTTTATCTATAGTGTACTTGGGTGAAAGCGAATTGTATTAATTAAAGACGACAGAAAAATCTCAATTGGACCATCTTGCTTTCGTCGATTCTTCCGCCAGACTGCCCATTGCAAATCTATGGAGCAAGGATGCTTAAGGTAAACAATTACGAGACCCTTGCCTCCAGATTCATGATTTATGTAAATGGCCACTGAATTGTCATATAGTCTTTCTCAATTTAAGCTGGGCTGCTGATTATTTTCCCATTCAACTTCGATATTCGGCCACTTGGTCTGCAGGCAGGTTAACATATTGATGTTTGTAACACACTTGAGATTGCTCTCCAAAAGGACTGCCTGACCTTTATGATAGACAATCTTATCTTCTGGATTGCTACTGGATAAGCCGTTGTAATGGTAGAGAGTGAAGGTATCCGGACCAATTGGCTGTTGCTCTGAGAAAAATTCTTCCATGAATGCACTGAAGAGGATTATGCCTAGACTTTCCTTATCTAGTTTCTGCTTTATTATGTGCACACTAAAAAACATATAATTCTTAAAAATTGTTTGCACAAGGAATACGACTAGCTCTTGATCTTTCTAATAAATTATACATACTATTCCGAATCATTAACTAAGTTCAGCTCCGCTAAAACATCTGGGAGAAGCGTTGTCTGGATGAAATTGTTGCCATCGGGGCTGTATTTATTAAAAATCCGTTTGGCTTTCTCCGCAGGTGTCTCAGGTCGCACAATATCCCTATCGGGTGAGAATAATACAGTTAAATGTGTTTCTGAACCTAGGACCCAGACTGGGTGAGAGGGCGACTTCAAAAACGATCCAACTTCACAGTATTGCAAATGTTCGAGGTACGCAAGGAATCCCACCGTATTTTGTTTGTCGATACCCAAAAGTTCTGTAATAAAGAAAAGGGAAATTTTCTTTTACAGTGTCGAAATGACAAAATAATTCTGTAAGTTTATAAACTTACTGAGTCCACCAACGTCTTTGTCATGGTCCCAAACATGACCTACTGCTCTACCAGTTAAGATGAGATTTATTAGATGCTGACTTCCATAACCGTAGGTCGATTCGATTAGACTCTCTGAGGAGTCTAATACTTCTGCCTGCATTCCAGAGATTCCTTTCGTACACACGACTGTATAGAGTAACACCAAGACTCCAAATGACTCTTTTAATAAACTGATCCTTTCCATAAAAAAATTCTCGACATCGCTGATGTTGTCTACTGACAGTATTCTGAAATGTAATATAATTGAAATACATACATATTACAGTATTGCAACCGTAAGTTTATTTATTAAACATTAAAATTGATGAGGTGTAAAATTTTCACCTCAAACGTGAATGAAAATTCTCAGATAGTGATTCTTTTCGTCCTTCACTCGTGCTAGGAATGCTAGGATTACACTCGGAAATCCTCTCCTTCGATTCAGTCGTACTTTTCTCTGTAATAACAGTGTCAGGCACTTCTCCGTTTACCATATCACTAGACTCGCTTAAAAATACGATAGAATACTTTGGATTTTGTACATCAGCAGCCTGTGCTACAATTTCTGTAACAGCTTTCACGAGAAGCTGATCACATTTTTCTGCTTTGATGTCCTTCCACGTCGAAATGACGCACTCTTGCAACAACTGTTTTATTATAAATGCTTGAACAGGAGCAATAACGGCACATGGACCTCCCTCACTTTGCACAAGGGCCGTTGGCTCATGTTTGCTGAAGTAGAAACCTGAAACCAATTTTGTTGTCCATTGGTTTTTCCAATTTAATCGTTTTAATTGATTAGAAGTAGTTTCTCTGGCTCAATTGTACAAAAAGTTAATTCACATTTAGCATTTATAGATTTTCAAATATATTACTTGTAGAATCAGGCAAATGAGTAGAATAGTATGCTTTATTTTTTTATACCATTGCAATGATGTAAGCAGGAAAAAAAGTCGCATCTAACAAAGCAACAACTCTACTCGCATATGCGAATTACAAATCACTTTATGTAATCAATAACATTGCAAATAAACATGATCCCACAATTTTTTATTCCTCGAAAAAAACACAATAATTTCACCTTGTGCCCATCGTCTGAAGACATCTTCCTTAACAATAGATCCCCAGAGGAGAGTCCTGATATTTTCCAAGAGCTCTGCAGCATTTTCTGCCATTATAGATCCGCAGGAAATTTCTTACGGGGGATTAAAACGCACCGTGGGAATTGGATTTATTTTATAAAGCTCATATTCTCACGTTGTGTATTCAGTTATATGTTAGATTTCATCTGCGGCTGATTCTGCTGATAGGAGACAACGTTTGATAAGTGGATAACCTATTTTGCAACCACCAAATTTGCCAAGTACGCCGCCATTGCAAATCTTCCGTGACCACGATGTATTCAATAACTAGATTTGCCTCACAAGCCACACCTTTTCAGTTTTCAACGCAAAATAAGTTTAAATTTTTTTAAAGATTTGCTCCAAACTCCGAAGCTGTGTTGAAGGTTGAAGTCGAAAATTGGACGGACCTCTCTTTCTATCGCTATAAGTTAGAAAAAGAGATCCAATTGATTTTTGACATCGACTTCCATACGGCCCTGGGGCCTGGAGCAACCTAGAGTGCAATATTAATTATTAATTAATTAATTAACGTGATTATATTTTTGTCCTTTGTTTATATCATAATGCCAACAAGGATGAGAAGGAAAGCTTTTGTATGTATATGCTGACATATATATGTATATGCTCGGAACAATTAAAAAATTCAATTTTATTTATAGTGTAATACTTTTTACTTTGATGACAATTTTAGGACTGGAACTATTCTTTGGATAAATAATTTTTTAAGCAAATGTTTTTAAATTTCAGTCCATAATTTTTAAAAACGCGCCATTTTTTGAGGCTATAATCGCCATCTGTGATTAATAACGCGAACATGATGAAGACATTGTTGAAGGCAATTCTATATAAGTGATTCATGGAGACCGAAAGCTTTGTCTTTGTGATAATGAACAATTCCTTGTAATTATGCTATAATTTATACGTAATTTTTGCTTTTTTTCTCGATTTGACGTAATCCGAATATTTAAGAAACGTGCCGCGTAAAAATACGGAATTAACTTGGGACAGTTAAACTGAACTGATTAATTGGAGTGTATAGCAGCAAAATGGCAGCAAGCGACTCTACGACGGACGAGAGCCTTTATCCCATTGCTGTTTTAATTGACGAATTAAAAAATGAGGATGTTCAGGTACCGAAATTTAAACCTTTTGATATTTTTTAATTTTCCGGCTCCGACTTTCGGGATCATAGCATGCGTAGATTTTGGAAAAGTTTACCGGTTCTTTGATGTAGATTGAGGTTGTGATTAGCCTTGTTTGCGGATACTGTCACGTTTATACTCAAAACGTCATAAAAAGTTTATTGGCGGCGTTTGGCGTTAGGTGTCCGTAAATTAATAAATAATGTTACAATTAGTCGATTTATTCTAATCGGAACCAATCCAGTTGTAGCTGTCAAATGGGATCTTAATATAATTTAATCCAATTTTATATTATCACAGTTACGATTGAATTCAATCAAGAAACTTTCTACGATCGCTCTTGCATTGGGAGTTGAGCGTACACGCAGTGAGCTCATTCCATTCCTGACAGAAACCATTTACGATGAAGATGAAGTCCTGCTCGCACTCGCCGAACAACTTGGAACTTTTACTCCTCTCATCGGTGGACCCGAATTCGTGCATCATTTATTGGTGAGAAATTAGTTTTAACTCTTTCCATAAACATGAATTTCATACATAAATTATACTCTAACAAATGTGAGTTTTGTATGAAAAAGCAGTAATTTGTTTTTTCATCCTCGCGAATATAAAAAATTATAATAAGTTTGTGTAATTGTATATATTAAACTGTCAGTTGAAGGTTTATCGATTATTTACACCGTCCCTGGTAATTGCGTGCATGCCTGTTTTCGTGAGTCGTACAGAACTTTCAAAATTACTAATATAAAGGACAAAATGTTTCCTAAATTTAATTGGGATCTTAAACGTTCTGCAAAATTGAAGCCTACGAAATTTAATAGTTTTAAAGTCCATAGAATCATTAGATTTGTTTAAAGAAAATTAAATATCGAGCATTATGTGGTTTGAAATTGATTAAAAAGGAGATATTTTTTTGTGTAGCCCCCATTGGAATCATTGGCTACAGTAGAAGAAACTGTTGTCAGGGACAAAGCAGTTGAATCTTTACGTAACATAGCGCTTCAACACAGTCCTGCGGACTTGGAAGAGCACTTTGTGCACCTTGTCGAGCGCTTAGCTTCCGGGGATTGGTTCACGTCCAGAACTTCAGCTTGTGGATTGTTTAGCGTTTGTTATCCTCGTGTCAATCCATCGATCAAAGGTATGATTTCATATATGTATAATCTCTTAATAATCCAAAATTGAAAAATTAAGCACTATAAAATTAATTAAATTAACATACGGAGATTAACTTAAATTTTCTATTTCAGGCGAGTTACGAAATCATTTTCGTAATCTATGTCAGGACGATACGCCGATGGTGAGGCGTTCTGCTGCTTCAAAATTAGGAGAATTCGCAAAGGTCGTGGAGATTGAATATTTAAAATCTGATTTGATTCCCATGTTTGTTATTCTCGCTCAAGATGAGCAGGTAATTTACTTTCCATTGTAATAATTCTTATAAGAAAATAGGTAATAAATATTTAAATACTTGTGCATGAAAATTTATTTGTTCAGGATTCTGTTCGTCTGTTGGCTGTCGATGCTTGTGTCAATATAGCCACGCTCTTGCAACAAGAAGATGTGGAACAGTTGGTGATGCCAACCCTTCGTCAATGTGCGTCTGATCAATCGTGGCGAGTGCGTTATATGGTTGCGGATAAATTCACAGACGTAAGAATGATTTATTTTACATTTAAATTTCCACCGGAGTTCAATGGACCCTTTTGACGTATAGAAATGTTGTCATTTAATTAATTAATTTATGATGGGCTGAAGTAATAGATAAGAAAAATAACTAATCATAAAAAAAATTCTGAGCATGAAAATACCTTGTGTTTTTAAACAACCTTGTTTCAGCTTCAAAAAGCAGTTGGTCAGGAAATTACGAAAACAGATTTAGTACCTGCATTTCAAGTATTGCTGAAGGATACAGAAGCAGAGGTAAGAGCAGCAGCAGCCGATAAGGTTCGCGATTTCTGTCAGAATTTGGACGTATTTAAACAAGAGTCCATTATCATGACGGATATTTTGCCCTATATCAAAGAACTGGTTGCGGATCCGAACCAGCATGTCAAGTCAGCGTTGGCCAGTGTAATAATGGGCCTCAGTCCCATTCTTGGGAAACATAAGTAAGTCAGTTATAGATAAATATCTAAAGATTCTAAATTATTGAAAAAAGATTCGAAATATTCCAATTGTAATTTTGATTTCTTCTTGCAGCACCATCGAACACTTACTACCGTTATTCCTTTCTCAATTGAGGGACGAATGTCCCGAAGTTCGTCTCAACATCATCAGCCACTTGGACTGCGTTAATGAAGTTATCGGAATTCAACAACTATCTCAGTCCCTTTTACCTGCCATTGTTGAACTCGCGGAAGATTCTAAATGGCGAGTACGCCTAGCGATCATCGAGTAAGTTTTTCAATCTAGTTTTGTAATTTTTCTTTTACCTAAAAATTTATTTTAAATATATTTATCGAACGGAATAAATTATTTTTGTTTAGATACATGCCGCTTTTAGCGGGCCAACTTGGAGTGGAGTTCTTTGACGAGAAGTTGAATTCTCTGTGCATGACATGGCTCGTAGATCACGTATATGCTATCAGGGAAGCGGCCACTCTGAACTTAAAGAAATTAGTAGAAAAATTCGGACCTGAGTGGGCGCAGAACACAGTTATACCCAAGGTGTTGGCCATGTCGAGGGATCAGAATTATCTTCACAGAATGACCTGTCTTTTCTGCATTAACGTAAGTTTATTCTTTCCCGCCTATTTCTATATAAACTGGTTTACCGCTTCATCCACAAGGAACTTTTCCACTTTAATATTATGAAATAGATGTAATATAAGTAAGCTTAATTTATTGCAGGTGCTTGCTGAAGTCTGTGGTCCTGAAATCACAACAAAGATCATGCTTCCAACAGTTCTAGCGATGGCAAACGACAATGTGGCTAATGTCAGGTTTAATGTAGCCAAGACCCTCCAGCGCATTGGTCCTTACCTAGAACCAACTGCAGTTCAGGCACAAGTGAAACCTGTACTAGACAAACTTAACACTGACACCGATGTCGACGTTAAATATTTTGCTTCGGAAGCAATCGCTGGCATCGCAGGTAATAATAAATCTCATTTGTAATCATCCCAAACCAAATCAATATTATTGAACTAATTCTACCTGTTTCGAGAATAATATAATTTTCTATATTTGTTTATAATCTTAGTATATTTATTTTGAGACAAAAATATACGACGCTTTGCATGATATTACCACAAAAATTCACAGGCAATTTATATTTTCAATTCTAATTTTCATAACCAAATATTCTGTGACTGCAGTGATTCGAGGAAACCGTTCTACAGTGATGCGATAACAACTTAATGCTTGCATGATCCTACTAATATATCCCCATCCTCTGCTTATGGTGTCCCATGTAAAACCTTGTGCATGGTGAACATTATTTTTAAGTCATATCATATTTTCGTATATTGTACACTGCATTACAGAAGATCAATGCAAATTCATTGTCAGCCGGATTTATTTTTGAAGAATATTAATATTGAAGCATTTTTTCGTCATATGATTTTTTTTTATAAATTTGCATGTAAATTACTCAACTTCAAAAAAAAAGTTGTACCTTGAGTGCTTAAGTATTTTTTAATTATAAGAAACAAGATGAGCAGGTTACGAGTTAGTAATTTAATCCTCAAACCTTTTTGTGATATTAATGCTGCAATCAATTTTTACTGCAGTCACCTGAACCTATTTCTGTAAATAAATACAGTTTTGCACCGATCTCAAGGAATTTGTTATGCATATGTAAATATTATGTGTTTCTTTTAATCCCTTGTCAGTCATAAGAACTCTTACTTTTTAA
>CAJFCO010000137.1:1576756-1619903 GCA_904066015.1 Synergus gifuensis
AATTTATTTATGTATTTTTTCATTTCATAAGATGATACTTTTGAAATTTGTTTTTTTCTTGGAACTTATTTATCAGTAACAAAATCTTTTGTTTCAGCATAATTCAAACAGGACATTCGAGTGCATTTATCCAGTATCGAACAACGCGAGACATCCGATTTAATCATAATTAAAACAAAACAAAACAAAAAAATACAAAAAACAGATACACTGATCACACTATTTCCACTTGCTACAGGCGGAAAACGTATATAACTGCACAGGCAGATTTAAATCAGACGTGAAATTTCGAGATAGCGAATAACGTTGAATAATACTTTTAGTTCTGTTGTATTTGTATATCTATAATACTGTATTAAGAAGGTCGATTATTCGATTTAATTATTGGTATCATGTATCTCTCGTAACTACTTAAGTCTTAACGAGTAATACTTAATAAAGAAAGTGAATCTGAATCACACTCAATCTTATCGCATTTATTGAAGGACCTCTACTGAAATTTTAGTACATTTTGTATTATCACAGCTTATCTATGTTATTTTCGTGTTTTTTAAATATATGACACTTATGCATAAGCCTTACGTAATTAATATAATACAATTACAATTAATAAATTAAGAAATAATTAATAATAAAGTACCAGACAGTATTTTGAAATCAAATTCTCTGGAATGGAATTGGATTCGCATTTGTACTTCAAGGTATTTGAATTAAAAATGAATTTAGAAATTTAGTTTAGGCATATGGAGTCAAAATTGATTTTAGCTAATCGTAAAATTCGTTAATCTGAGATCCAAATCCTACAACTAAATGTTAAATTTAATTAAATCTATAGAGGAAAGCGCTTAAAACTCTGCGGAACTAGTTGTTAACATTACAGCTACCTATCTTACGAATTATCTGTAACACATTTTCTTTTGCTATTAACAACTGGAAACTGAAATTTCCAATTTATTTAAATATGTCTTCTCTAGAACAGAAAATCGTTTGCACCTCTATTGGAATTGAATTAAAAAATCATGACTACATATAAAAAGATCCTACCACTATTTTGACCTTTCATGTAGAAACTTAAGTGCCTTCTATCAGCTTAGGTAGAAAATACAGAACATATTCATAGTTATCATTAATAATATCTTTACACGGTACAAATTTATGTTTATCGTCTACGAGTATTAGGAAAGTTATAAAGCATACCTCATAATAAAAAGAAGTCAAGTTTTAATTACACTTTTAATGTTGCACTTCAAAACATGTGCAAACAGTCAAGCAAAATTGAATTCTTGCGAAGGGAATTTGTCAAACCAGAAAAAGGAAAAGAGTCAAGTAATTGAGTCCAGAGCTTTTCCCCTTCACAATAATAACATTTGATTTTAAAATCAATTTTTGAATCAACTTTAAAATCGAGCTTTTACTAATTTAGAAGTTAAAATAATCAGTCTATGCTTGTCTGAACTGCAACACTAGAAGTTCGATTGCAATTAACGCAAATTATTCCAGTTACCAAAACCATTTAAAGAAATTGTAATATCGTAGAATTGGTAACCCGAACTTAAAAAGCTAGATGACAATGAGTAGTACGGTTTCGATTTATGAATTAACTACGAATTTGATCGTTCGTATAGATCCTAAGATTAATTTCCCTCCGTCTTATTTAAGTCAAGAGCTTTTAATTAATTATATTTATACTTTGGCTGGATCTATTAAGATTATTCCTCTACGTTACCATCGACAGAGGTCATCAACATTCTCACAAATCAGATCCTTTATCTATTCGAATTTGAAAAATTAAAAAGTCAGGATTAAATTCTAAATTCAAATTTGTTAATTTAAAAAAACCTTATAGCGACATTCTAATTATTGAAAAGAGATTAACGGTACAAAAATAAGAGGCTATGTGCCTTCAAGAAGGCAAATTCATATCACTACGTTTCGAGAAGCCTTTTAGATTCAAGGAACGAATTACTTGCAATTTTAAGTCGCAGTTACTCTCAATTTACAACCTTCTCTTTCGTTTAGAATTCTTCCTTTTTTTAGAATCCTTCCTCTTCAAGATTACAATACTCAAATAGAGTCTCTTCGTCTAATTACATGATTGAACTGGAAGTTCAATGCCTAGTTCTTTTAATTATTATCCAACGACTCTTTTCTAGTTTCATACTGTTTTCAATACCGCTTCAAATTGATTTTAGTTCTCTTTTACATCTTTTCGTCTCAACCCTTGGAACCGGGTCAATTTTTCTCTAAAATCGTCCTGCATTCAAAACTATTTTTAAAATTATATCGCAGCGACTTCTGATTTTGCCAAGTCTACAGAAACTGCGTGGCTAATTACAGAGACTTGGCCGGTGTTTGACGAAGTCGGGTCTGCGTTCACGATATTTAGAGATGAAATTTTGGCACGTTCGTATGCGACTACTGTGTTGAGACTTAAAAATCTGTAAAAAGAGAGAAAAATAGCATTCATATATTTGAAAAGTAAAAAATGACAGAAATTAAGAACTTAAAATAATTCAAACCTACGATTTTGTGAAATATGTTTTTTCACCAAGATTAATATTCAGAATACATTTGAATACAACAATGCTTTAATTTATTGACGGAGTATTAGAGGAAAAAAAAAACGAAAAATCATTCAAACAAAAAAAAAAATGAAAAAAAAAAAGAATCTACCAATCCCTGAATTAAATGACCTTTAATGTGCATGCATTAAAAATTGTTGTGCACAACAATGCATTAAAAATTGACCATGCATTAAAAATTGTTGTGCACAACAATTTTTAATTCAAGTTGATTGACTCACCTTATACAAACATATATTATCACCAAGGTGGTCCCAGCAGACAGCATTCTTATAATTGGGCTTTCGACCATTTGAATAAGAATCCATGCAGCTGCGGCAGATCCACACATTGTAGTAACGATAGCAAAAGTTTGAAGCCAATGACGAGGAGTCAAACTGTGTTGCCAGTCCAATCTGCTAGCGTGTTCTACATTATACTTTGTGCCACACACTTTGCACTTCAAACTATCCGCGTTCATTGAACTCTGAAATCAATTTCAAAAATCTTTTGAGATTTTCTTCTTTATTTATTTTACTCTTTATTTATTTTATTCTTTATTTATGAGATTTTATTCTTTAAATATTTATTTGATGACACAAAGAACAAAATTATGCTGTCGAGTAAAAAATTAACTGTTACTTCAAATTTAAAAACTTCTTACTGGACGCGCGTTTCCAGTAAAAAAATAATAAACAGAAATTATTACTAAGTTTGATTTGGAAATCTACCACTTTATTTTGATACGTGATGAAAAAAGAAAAACCTCTATAAAAATAATTTTGAAGAGGTCAAGAGTCAGACTTGAATAAATAATGACTATGAGACACGCATTAGTAGTCAACAGATGTGTTGTTAAAAGAATTGAGTGCACTATCTCCAAAAATTTTCCTTTCTCGAAAAATCGAATCTTGACTTTTCTACGATACATATCTCTGTAATTTAAAAATATTAACAATTTTAAGATTTCTAAGAGATAGAAAAATATACCTCAACGAGCCACCGACGCAAGCAATCGTGATGCACAGCACTCACGTCTCCCCTGCATTGGCAAGGTTGAATCAATGAACCAGCATCCTGTCTATCACTATCATAGCAAATCCAACAATCCTTGCTGCTACTAGAAATGCTATCTTTAAGGAGTTCAGACTCTGAAGAAGCACTTTTATCTTGCAGTTCGATTTCTTTCACGACTTTGCCTTGATCGAGATCCAACTTCTTCAAGATTCTCTTCGGATTCAAAATCCATAATTGTTCCGGACTGGTACAATTCCACAAAACGCAGGGAAACCAAAGAGCGACACCCAGTTCAATAACCCTGAAAACGACGTCATGCCAGTTTCTGCTATAAACAGGAACTCTATACAAAAAAGAAAAATATTATACGATATTGGAATAATATTTAAAACTGAATGATTTAAAATTTGCAAGTTTTTTGAAATTTAACATTTCGAAAAAATTTACTTTGTTTTCCAAATATCGCTGAGAGTTTCACTAAAGAGAAATCCTCCAACTATAAAGAGCATGAAAGCTTGAGAAAGCAATCCTAATCTTGATTGATGCAGCTGGGAAGTGTTCACAAGTTTTTGCATATTTAAGGTCTCAGTTGTTGTTGGAATCGGTTCAAATAATTTAGCTGTTACTACTTCCTCTTCTTGTTCAATTGTCTCTTCTGGAATGCGATTTTGTGTAGCTATTGACGTTACCTGATCTTCACATAAAAATCCACCTCGAACCTATAAAAAAATTGAAGATGATTATTATCCATTAAGTATTTGAAATATAACATTTTGCAATATTTATTTTCATATCGTAATTTCTTACTCACCTTAAAAAATACTTCGACTCCGTATATCAGGAAGAAGATAACAACTATGAAGAGAAGAACAGCGTAACAACCATTAAAAATGTGCGTGTAGAAACTCTGAAAAAAGAAAGTTTGATTAGAAAAAAAGTACAAGGAATTAGGAATTTTTGATAGGAAGACAAATTCTAATTATGATGGGAAAATTAATACTAACTTGATCAATTTCAGTGTTCATTTGCACAACAACAAATTCAGCAATCAGCAATGAATATGTGATGAGGTTAAAGACGACAAAGCCCAGGAATGACTTCGATAGAAATTGAGGTCTGTCGTATCGAATGTCTCGAAGGTGAAAGACTTCTGCCCAGAAGCAGACGATTAAGGATGAGCCACTCAAAAGAAGAGGATAATAGGCAGATAACAAACTTCTTGACCATCCTTCTTGAAATGCGGTCTAAAATGAATTTAAGCAAATAATAAAGTGTATAAAAAAGAAATTCGCTATTTACAAATTTTATTTTTATTTCTAGGATCTGTGAGATTTTACTTTGCCTTTTTTTTTGTTAAATACTTACTGGTGACGTAAAGTAGGCACCACGAATGATTGAAGCAAGAAATACAACAAAATATAGAACTTTTTGCGTTGTTACTCTACAGGCTCGAAGAAAAGATGGAGCTTTCATTCTCTGCCATTCTGCAACTATGCACATTACCAATTGTATGAGGCAAATAAAGGCAAGGATAAAAAACATAGATGCAAATGCGATGTAGTAGCTGAAGTTCGGAACGTGGCACTCGGTTCCATCAAATTGAATCTGTAAATAAAATAACATTTTTTTAAATTCCTTTTTAATTTAGAATTCCAATTTTAAAACAGAGATTAAAAAAACTTTATGTGTGATTATTATGGATAATTATATAATGCAATTTTACCTCGCAGAGGCAAGTACCGTTATGGCATTCACCATGGCCGGAACAATTTTCAATGCCGCAGCTATTGTTCCAGGCCATCATTCCGAGTTTCATCAGCAGAGTTAGTGGATTTTGGGTGCTTAAAGCAATCATTTGATCCATGGTCACTGCCTCTGGTGTGAACTGCAAAATTGCAGTACTGAAACAAGTGATGGAATCTTTATTTTTTACTTTAATAAGTTATATTGATTAATTACATATTTTTCTTTAATACATTTGTTACCTGCGAATATTAAAAATTCACAAAAATATTCAATGAAGATTGAAGTGACTCACATTTGATAATAATGGATAATAATTATTTCTATTATTTTATCCAGATGGCAATTAAGCTCATAATTACTTATTCTCACGCAAATTGAAGAGACAGACGTGCTATAAATTATATCATTAAGTAGTGTTGTATTACGTAATTGCGTTTAATTGGAGTTCAAAAAATATGAAAATTTGGCATCTCTCAATAAATTTTTAAGTATTCTAGGAACATAATTTCCTGGTTTTTTTAGACAGTAAGTTAAAAATTTTCTTGTTTGCACACAGTAAAGAAGATAATTATTTTTTTTATGTTTCAAGGAAATAATAGATTTGATCTTGTAGTAAAGTATACATCATTTAAAAATACGACGCAAATAATGTACCACAACATTAAATAAATAATTTTATACAAATTATTCTAAATGACTTCACAAAAATAAATTTGTTTTGTCTTTTACCTTATACAGATACATTTTTGGAATATATAACTTTAATTAAATGTAAGGATGCGCCATTGTTTTTGTTCATAGCGATATGAGGAAAAAAGTAAATATAATTAAAAAAGGACAACGCAAATATAATATTTATTTTCGATTAAAAAAATAAATCATATTCGTGATAAATTAACGTTAAATTGTAATTCTCTGGAAACGAGGTTCTTATCAATTTGATAATTTTGATGATTGAGAAATTATACTCTCAGGTACTGATGTCAACCGTGGGATTCAGACATGATGTACATACGTACATAAACGAACAGATGAGATATAATGTTCCTTAGAATAGAAAAAGATATCAGAAATATCTAAAACATATACTTGTTTTGATTTTAAAAGGGCAACAAAATGATTATGTCGTCTCATTGCTAAGTGCAATTTGAGTGCGCACGTACCAGCGAATGCAAGACCAGTGACACTTATTGCTCACATTCGTCAGCTGTCTTCCGGAATCTTGATTCCTATTTTTAACACTGCTTGCCACTTATGCCACTTATCACTCGACACTTAGTACAATTTTTTACAAAAAATTAAATTTTAAATTTTAAACCTCGCAAAAGAAACAAAACGTAACAAGTGAAAATCAAGGAAATATCAGTTTTTTCGTTAAAACAGTGACGTTCACGATCAATCGCGATCACGTCGACTTCCCTGATGACCACCAATGACCACTGGCACTGATGACTGAAGATCGTAATATAGTACATATCCATAGGCATTAGGCACTGACACGGCATGCGTAAAGTGTAAACACCAGGCACATGCAAACACACTATATTCACATTGAAGAATCAACCAATCAACATGAACTTGCTTGCAACACATATGCAGGGTCGTATGGCCACGTTTAGGAACCCTTGAATTGATCTGTGCCTTTTTCAATTGAACTTTTCAAATTTTGTCGAATTTCCAATTGCCTTGAACTAAATTTTATTACATCGACTCTAACATCAAAAATGAATATCAAAATTATGATGGTATTGAAAGGAATTAGAAACAATTTTCAAATCCTGCTATAATTTGATTGGTTTAATTAATTTGTTAATTATTAATTAATTTTATTGTATCATCCAAAAAATAACTATTCGTTATACGCTCCTGAGTTCTTTTGCGACAACTATAACTGCGCATGCGTTATTCAACCAATCAGCATTCTTGTCCAAAACAAAGACCAATCAATCACAAGTATGTATGACCCTTTTCACCAATCAAAATACATTTTCTAGAAATCCTCCAAGGGAATCTATCATTCCTACATTTAATCTTTGAAAAGATCTTTATAAATAAGGATTAAACATTAACTAAAGTACAAAATTTTTAAAATATAAACTTTCTTACTCTTTAATTTATAAGCTTTAGTCAAAAAAAGGTTCAAAATTTAAATATTCGCAAATTTAAATTTACATTCGAATTTCTTGTTCAAATTTCGCGCGAACGGCGCCATTTTCGGATTCCCGCGTTTCCGCGGTGTAATCGAAATTGTTTTAGCCGCAGTTCTGAAACTTTCTTTCATGTTAAAGTACGCATAATTTACCTTGTATTTCCTAAAAATGACACCGGAATTGCTTTTTAGATTGTAAATTAGTGAAAATTTTATAATAATTTCGGTAAATTCAGATATATTAATGCTATTTTTACGGTTACGGACATTCACCTCTCGCTTTGTGCTCGTGATGTGCTTCCTTTGAAGGCCAATTCTTTGTTTATATCGTGCTGTGATTCAAAAATTGAACAAAATGTGTATTAAAAATGGAAAATTCGAGGATGAATTGATACTGAAAAATTTTCTGTTGTGTCTCTCATAATTTTTAGCGATAGACAGTCGACATTGTTGTTCAACAGCGTCTTTGTTCAACATTTTTTTGGGAGATGATTAGTAGCCTGAAGACTATTTATAATACTAAAGAAAGATCGTTATGGACTTCAAGACATCAAATTTTCTAGCTGGATCCGAAATACAAATTGCATGAGTTTCAAAGATTGCCAGTAAAATTTCGCAGCTGGCGAAAAGTTAGGTAAGGTTAGAAAAATTGTTAAAGATCCAACGTTTTTGGAGTTTTTGTTTTATGGATAACAGTTTTGGTTTGTCTATCTAAAATGGAATATATATATATATATATATATATATATATATATATATATATATATATATATATATCCAATCGTATTTATTAAATTATTCCTTTGAGACTAATATTTTCTTTGAAAAAATGACATGTTACTCATGTTATAAAATATATGTAGGGAATTATTCATTAATTATAAAAATTAGAGAATTTTTTAAAGATTGTTATTGACTGCACAGTTTTTTTAAATATATTTTATAAAGGTAAATAGTCCAACAAAATGTTCATAATCATATGATGTCTTGAAAATAATCAGAAAAACAATTAATACAAAACTTTTAAGTACAATAATATACACATTGTATTTGTAAATGTTACAAGTAGAAGTAAAAAATTTTATCGGGATCACTGTAAAACGCGAAACTGCTTTACTAAACAGATTGCGGTACCTTTTTCATTTCCTTTAAAAATATTAAAATCCCATCAGAAATAAAACCAAGCTACGTTAATTTCAAATCGTCGAATTGGAAGAATTTCTCCATTATAAATTAGTAAAATGAGTCTCCTTTTTTTTGGGAAGGGGAATTTTTCCTTAATTACATGCAAGTCAGTGTGATGTACGAGATATAGCTCCGAAGATTTAAATTCAGGAAAGTCTTTGTACATACATGCAACATATTTTCCGTAAATAATATATTAGAGATCAGGTATATAAAAAACTTGAAAATTATAAGTATAAACAGTCGGTATGTATAATATTATGTTTAAATTGTATAAATATCAATTTTCGTTATTTTAATTTACGATTTACTCGTTCAGTCAAATGGGGAACAAGATTTCGTAGTCGATGGTCTAAAATTTATTATGCACTTCCCAGATGCATTTATCGCTCCATCCTCACCTGAGATTAAGAGATGCAATTTGCTTCACTTACAATAGACGTTTGTCCACGTTATACATATGTCGAAAAAAACTTTAACTTAAGTTTTAAGTTAAAGCCTTAAGGTGATTATTGTGGCCATTCCTGAAATGAAACGTTTGAATTAATTTAATAAATTGAAAATAAATTTAACCGCTATAAAACTTTAAATATTTTAACCACTTAAAAACGAATAATTTCAATTTAATTACTTAAAAAACTCGATATTTTAAAATGATTTTTTAACCATACACACCTAAAACGAATGCAAATATAAGCTTAAAGTTTACGGCGAGGTGTAGGCACTCTGGTATATTGGTATTTCCTTCGCCTTCAGTTGGAAGAAATAAACCAGCTATACAAATTAATCCTGCTATTAGTGCCACGTAATTCGTTCCTCCTAAAATCAGTGTAATGTCAATTAATAGTGAAAAATTTTTTATATTTTATTGAAATCTGCGGGTTGTTACTTACTATCGACATTTTTATTTTGTGCAATCAGCGCATAAGATGGCTGTTCATGCGAAGTTTCACTTTTAGGAAATCGCTGAAATGAGTCGAGGTCAGGTGTTTCCCTTCCGAAATTTTCTTTGGTACTGAGCAATGTTGCTGTGACTATTTGTCTACCACTAAACTAAAACATTAAAAAGAATAACGATAAATTAATTTGCAGGTAATAATGTAGGTTTCACAAGTAGAAAAAAATCATTAACTTTAAATTGTAGATTGCCTTAAAAGTCATATACCTAAAAATTTAGGAACAATTACGTATACAAAAACAGTACCTGTTTTGATGGAAGTGATTCCACATCTATGCTAAATCTGTCTGTAACATTGACGTTGGACGGAACAGCTGATAGATGTCGAATAACAATATCGACACAACATTTGGATTTTATAGTTCCTTCGGAATCCAGTACAGTATATTTGTCTCGCCGAGCAGATTTTTCAAGGCATACTGAAAAGATAATAGTTTTATAATTTTGATGTTTTAAAATTGACTTCTGATGCTTCCAATTTATATAATAACTTTCAGGTGACAATAAATACTATGTAAATAAATAAAATAAAAATTTGTTTATCTAGAGAAGGTTATAGGTTTTAGTTAGAGAAGTTTTAACACTTCATAGACTTGCAAAATAAAAATATCTTGTGAAATAAAAAAAATGTTCCTTACCTTGAAATTTTAAACGAAAATCGTAGGGATTGTAGATAGTCAAAATTTGTTTATGAGAAGATTGATCATTCAAGTAGAATTTGATACTGGGAGGCAATGTGAAAACTGGCAATCCTTTTAACTTAGGCATCATGCCCTGAAGTGCATTATTTTCAATCGCAAATTCAGACAACCTGTCGATGTAACAATAATTGTATTTTTCTCAAAACGAACATAAATTCATTATCATATAAGAAATGGTCTTCGTGTTTATTAAAAAGCTGACTCATACTGAACGTATTTATATATTCAAAGTTTCAACGCAGGTTAAGTGCAACATTGTTATCGAAAACGTTTTTTTGGTTTAAGATACAGTAGATTTTTTTGTTTTTGAGGGTTGTTGGATAATCGCGTCACTCCAGATGTTAAGTGTTTATGAACTTGAGTTGAGGAACTGTCAAGACTGACGTTTATCGCTCGTCTACCCCCATACCACACAAAGAGTTGGGTTGTTGTTTTGCATGACATGAACGTATATGAATTAGAGAATGACGGACCTAGCATGAAAGTCGTGGGGAGAAATTCAAATTAGCCGTGGGACTACGAGGGGCAGGGAAGGGTAAGTAAAATACCTAAGATAAATTACATACGTGATTTTTTACAGTAATTTATGTATGTACTAGGGTTTTTTTACGTCAAAAACATAAAATTCATATGGAGTGAGGGCTTTCTACGTATATGTAGTAGGTATGTGTACATACACTCGAAGTTCCCAATAATCCCAAGATGTAAATAAAGAGAAAGAAAGAAATTGTATTGGTGGAATCACGGAGGTGGAATGGATAAACGGATAAAACATGTGATAGGTAGAGATGCCAAAGATGTGAACGTCAAAAGGGTCAAAAGCAAAGATATTATTGTAATAATAATATCTTTGTCAAAAGTCATGTGTGGTTGTCTGACAGTCTTTGGCTTCTGCTAGCGGCGGAAAATTCAAACATGATTAAATAGCACTCCTATAGATATAAATTATACTTACTTTCTCAAAAAAAAAATGTTATTCGTTAAAATTTTTTTAATATATCTTAAAATTAAATTTCACGATCCTAAATTTATCAATAAATAATACATTCTCTCTGATGAGAATGTATAAATCATTATTAATAATAATATATCTTCAGTTAGATTAATTAATGAAGTTAATATTCCAGAATATCAATTTAAATTTATATTTTGATAATAATTAATTAAGGGTGTTGGAGCCATGTTCCAATATAAAAACTCGATTTCTTCATTTTACTTAACAAATATTAAAATTGGAATTTTTTCCCTCTGTAAAATTAATCAATTTTTAGCTAGAATTATGCGCACAGAGCGAGAAAATATCTAATTCAAATATTTCTTAAGTAAAATGAAAATATTGAATTTTGAAGTCAGATTTTGAATTTTTCGTTTTATGCAAAAAGTACAGAAACTAAATATTGTTTCGCTCCATACGCAGTCTTATATTTGAAAAAAGATTAGTGCTATAGAGCGAATAAATATGTATCTACAATTCTCGTGGAGTAAATGGAGAATGGAATTTTGAGCTTAATACTTGGGTCCAACATCCTTAAACAATAAGAAATTAATCCTAAATGTTTTATTATTTTTGTAGATCATGGAAAACATTATCGGCATTTCCAAAGTGGCAATGAAGACGACGAGGGAATGTTTAAATAGGTACGATTTAAAAATCCACTGCTTTCTGTATATTTGATTTCTAAAATCTATCACCGATGTTTTCAGTTTTCAAAATAAGTTTCTCAATTTCTTTTTCTTATTATATAAGAATATTTCTTTTCAAAAACCTTAAAATCGAACTTGACCCGTGCGTAGTATATACAAATACTTTTTAAAATTTATAAATATACATATATATTAATATATATTTGAATTATAATTATATCTCTCTCTAATATATATTTTTTCAAATATATAAATATTTACAAATACTTTTAAAAATCCCTTTTTAAAATTCAAAATATTTAAAAAGTAAATTTCCAAATTACTTCTGAGTTAGCAATACTATTGTATAAAACTTGATAAAACAATAAATATAGGAATTCATAAATCCAGCTTCAAAATGTCGGAAAAATAATTTGAAACTGGCTGATTAGATTTGGGAAATTTATACCTATTTCAATGTGCAAATTTAAAAAAATTACCTACACAAAATTAGTTTACTTACATAGGAATGTCCATCATCGTGTAATTAACAAAAAATGTCCAGTTACAGTAAATAGTAGAACTTTGTAGAACGTAATTGCTAAAGCGTCGTTCTAGCAGAGGTTTGCAAACTTAGAGCGTCCTTTTCAGTGTAATGAATGTTACAAGCAATATATAGCCTGCAAAAGATTTTCCGGGTCCTCAGACTCTTTGAGGTGGGCGGAGAGGATAAAAGGCCCCAATTCCCCCACTTTTTCTGATTGGGGGCGTATTAAGGAAAAAGGAAACCCGGATGAGAATTTAGGTTTCCTTTTTCTTATTTGGCTATTTAATTTAAGGAAAAATTATAAATCTAAATGTTAAAATATCAAACTTTAATAAATAAATACTAAAATTTGAATAAATTAAAACCTATATTCAGTAATTTTTATTTAAAACAATAATTTAACACAACGACTGATGAAGTCAAAATATGTCTTAAAATCGAGATATAAATGAGTACATTTTTGTAATATTAATATAGCGCTCAACATGGAGTTCATTATAATTTGGGAAATTTTTAGTTCTTTATTAGAATTAGTTTAATTATCACTTACGCTAGAATTAAGTTAAAAACTCTATAATCGATATCAGTTTCCCTCTAAATTTCTCGCATCATTTTTTAGGGGAAATTTTGTAGTGGAAATTTTTTTTCTGTCCACAAAATTGACATTTATGATAATAATAACATTTTTTAAAGATCGCATTTGAATACTTTTAATTAATTTTTTTTCATCTTTAGAATGTATTGTGTTTCAATAATGAATTACACGAATAAAAGAAAATTAAGAGAAATCGTTAAAATTTCTATGAAAAATAAATAGTCTATCTATATTATCATGAAAATATATGTCACATAAATAAATTATTTAGAAAGTTATGTAAGACAATAATAAAATGGAAAATTGAAATTAGCGACGTTGAAACATCTTCATTTGATGTGCAGGGAAGATCAAATTTGTAACTTTCGTTTCAGTGATAACACATTTCGATCTGTTAAAGCCGTGTTGAATGTTTATATTTTTTGAGTACTGCACTGTAGACATTGTCACATCTAAAGTGCAATGATTCTTGAAAGTCTGCTTACTTTTTCTGTTCTCAGGTGTGAAATCAACACATGTGGAAGCATCAGATGTGTAATCATCAGGCGTGTAACTCGGAGACATCCTGATGTGCTTATTTATGGGAGTAAAATTAAATTCTTGTTTCTCTTCGATAGACAAATCTTCGGACTCATACATTCTGTCTGGAGTCTGTTCCCGATTTTTTGAGTCAATATAACTAAAAAAGTAGAAGAAAAGATAGTTTTTACATTTAAAGCTTTTATACATTTAAAAAATGTAAAATGTTTTAGGCGACTTAGGAAAATAAGCGGAGTATATATTTATATATATTTTTATATATTTATAAGTAGAATATATAGATTATACCAAACATAAGAGAATACAATCTTATAAAAAATTAATGGAATTAATAATTGATATTTGCGAATCCTTACTTGAATATGTGTCCTTTTCTTTGTATTTCATCTCCTTTCACCCAGTCAGCTGTGATATTTGCTTTTTTAGCTTCGCTTATTCTTTTCTTTCTATTGGATTTCGCAGATTCATGAGAATTATTATTGTTAGAAAAGAACGATGTTCTAATACCAGGAAAAGGAGTGACAATCTTCTTCTTAATTTTCTCAGTTTTTTTATCTTGTTTTAGATTAGGACTCAACGCTTCTCTATCCTTAATTTCAATGTTCATTTTCTCTAAATTCTCTTCGTGACTTTTAGTTTTATTTCTTGAAGTTATACCAAACTTGTTTCTAAATTCATCAAATTCTTCGATAAACGATTTTTTCTTGCTTTTTGCCTTTGTTGGAGCTTGAGAAAACTTATACGTAATACCGTACAACTGTTCAATATTCACCTTATCCCTTTAAATAAAAAATAGACTCTGCAAATGTTTTGAATAAAAAAATATTGAATTTAAAACATTTGGAAGTAGCTACCTTATTTTTCTTCCTTGATCATTTAAATTAGAATTCTGTGATAACTCCTGGTTTTTTATTTCACTAATAGAGTTATTCAAGTTACTTTCAGAATTAAGCTTTAGTTTTGTCATCGCTGCTCCTGGCACCCAATTAGACGATTGTAGTGAGTAATATTTATTAACATCTTTGTTCAAGCTGTCACTTTGAGCGGTTTTTTGTGATTGAAGCACCCTTATATATTCATCAGCAGAACTCATTTGGAATTTATACTCTTCATTATTTATATCTCTAAGTATTTCGCTATTTGCGAGGCTCATCGAAGAGTTATGATAAATTCGACTATTAGCAGCCAAATCTTCTTCGAAACGTTTCTTCACATCCAGAAATTCATCGAAAAAGTTCTTTCTTTTCCTGGCCAATGGCTTTAGCTTTTCCTTGTTCTCTCTGGACTGTCTGTGTGAAAAAAACAATTATTCACCAAAGAAATTAATTACAAAATTATAATTTCTACGTTAAGTTTTGATAAATTAATAGCGTACTTAATTTTCTCTTGTATTTGTTCACTTAATTGTTGAAAGAGATCGTCAACGTCATCACGCTGCTCAGTTTCTGCAGTATCAGTTTTTTTGGTATTCAAATCTTCTCGAGAAATTTCTGAAGATAATACTATTCGTGGTGGTATATAAGTTCTTGTGTTGGACAAAGATTGTCGATTATCCATAGTGTTTAATTTATAAATTGTTCAATAAAAATTATTACACAAAAAATTTACGAAAGCAAAACTTTTCAAGAAAAAGAAAGCAATAAAAGAAATTGAAACGATTAAACTTATATACACAGTTTTTACACAAGTCTCATCTAAGTTATAAGACTAATCTAAGCACTTAACTTAAGTGTGTAAAATAACAACATACAATATAAACATGTTTGAGAAATATAACAATAACAAACACGATGTTTTAAATTTTAAACAAGAACCAAACAAGACTACGCAAGCGCATCGAAGTGGTCAGGTGATCGCTCATCGCATTAATGCATACTGATACTAGTGATGTGATGGGCGATGGAGAATATGTATGTATTATACTCCATGAATACATACTGACCACGGTCGTATAAACAGGTCCCACGGCAGTGCCTGAGTGTGTCTCCAGATCGTGGAATTTTTCGGCCCCCACTCTCAGGGTTGCACACGTAATAAACCTTAGGTAAATTACATGAGGTTTTTGACGTAATTTACGTACGTAATTTACGTCCCTAGTTTTTTACATGTAATTTACGTTTTCAAGATGGCGACTGCGCTTACATATTTAGAAAGTAAACATAACCTAATTCTTGAATAATTGAGGTTATGTTATGCTCTTTTCCCCCACCTGCCCTTTAAATCCGCCATTTTATACATTTATTACATTTTTTACGTATAATACGTAAAATACGTATTATACATATAAAAGTCCGAGTTACGCGTAACCGTGCAACCCTGCCCACTCTACGACCCACGAGCTCATGCTTTCTCTCTCTAGCAACAGTCACGAACCTATTGATAGAGAAAGATAGCATGAGCTCGTGGATCGTAGAGTAGGGGCCGAAAAACCCCACGATCTGGAGACACGGTCCCACGGTGACAGGTCCAGAATCTCCGGTGGTGAAAGCATTAAGGCCTGATTACACGCTTTTAGGAAAATGACCTTCTTTTCACTCTACCATATAACTATCCCATAAGTCTGTCTCCTTCGCACTTTTTCCACCCATTTTACCCGGAAAATGTGCGAGAATGAGACAAACTTATGGGATAGTCACATGGTAAAGTGAGAAGAAGGACATTTTCCTAAAAGCGTGTAATCAGGCCTTTAGAGTGATGACTCGCGTTTTGTCCACGATTAGAGCTTCTCAACTAGCCACCAAAGGTAGAGCGCAACGATCGGAGGGTAGAGAGTTGGAACGAAACTAACCTAAAAGTGTGTTCGACTAGGTTATGTAAACCACAGTGATCACGGTGATGTAAACAAACCATATACCCTCCGATCGTTGCGCTCTACCCTTTGGTGGCTAGTTGAGAAGCTCTAATCGTGGACAAAACGCGAGTCACCATACCACCGGAGATTCTGGACCTGTTTGTTTATACGCCCGTGATACTGAACATGCACACATTGAATGACGTCACCTCCGTCGGTAACGTAAATCTCTATATAGTCGCAGTGGGGCAACACGCTCATTGGTCACAATTTTTTTCGAATTTAGCGCATGATTCAAAAGTGATATACATAAAAGTATCGTAATTAAAATAAATAATCATTATTATGTCATAACTAAATTTATTCAATTAGGCACATTTTTGTGCAATTTCAAATTGCACAAAAATATACCGTATAGATTATTTATTTCAATTATGACAATTCTGTTTGTTATCAGATGATTATCACTTTTGAATCACGCGCCAAATAAGAAAAATTGTGACCAATGAGCGCCCTGCCCTAACACATGCGCAGTAGCTCAGGGTGCATATATGAATATATGTAGATGCATATATATATGTCCTACATGCGTGGTTTGCACTCTAACCTCAAACCGCATTCCGGTTCTTAAGAGCCTTAAAAGTTTGCGAGTGTTGTGCTGAAATCACCGCTCAAAATATAATAAAAATGTTACTGTTTACAAATACGGTTAAGATTAATTTGTTGCCAGTGTTTCGGCAGCGTATTACAGTTAGTCGTTCGTTTCACAAAAGTTATCGCTTAAGCGAGCGGCAAGGTTCGTCGGTGTCAACGAAAAGGTTCTTGATTTCATCAGAATCAAAAACTTCAAATTTCGGAATATTTAACGAAACTGTGCGAGGATGTCGGGAAAGTTCAGCAATTATTTCTATGAGGCCATTCTCTACGAAAAAACCCTCCGACAAAGGTCCATCAAGGTTAGATTATCCTTTTGATTTTAAATGAAAAATTTATTTTTTTTTGTTATTTTTGTATTAAAAAAAATATTTAATTAAGACGCCACTTTCATAAATACTCTATTTTATTATGCTTTGGTGTTACATGATTCAATGTATGAACAACTTTGCAGTTCAAATGGAGACGGAGAACAATCAGATGATTATTCATCATCTTTACCAGCGACCGTCGTTGTTCCAGAAGTTTGGCCTCACGTTCCAGTCGTAGCAATAAACAGAAATCCAGTTTTTCCTAGATTTATAAAACTCATTGAGTTAACGAATCCCATCCTCATTGATTTAATTCGGCGGAAAATCAAATTGAATCAGCCCTACGTTGGAATATTCTTAAAAAAAAGTGAAGAGTAAGTCTATTTTCTACATTAAAAATAATTAAGTATATTAATATAACCATTATTATACATTTGTATGTTTTGTGTGATTATCTTCACAGAAATGAATCCGAAGTTGTACAAAACGTAAATGAAGTCTACTCAATTGGAACTTTCGCGCAGATCCACGAAGTACAAGATTTGGGCGATCGTTTAAAACTGGTTGTAATGGCCCACAGACGAATCAAAATTGTTGGTCAGATCCTGGAAGATCTTCCTCCGAAACCTACCGGTAAGATTAATAAAGAATTTTTTGAATCGAAATTGTATCCTTTTTAAAAAGGCAGTATTTATTCGTACCGAAAGACTTTGGTTATTTTGTACCGAAATTTCGGTACACGTAGCTACGACCTTTTAAATTTACGTTAGTTTAGTTTTGAATGATCTATTATTTCACTTTTAAGAAAGAAATAAGTGGAAATGAATATCTTATTTGCATTATTATTATTATTATTATTATATACTTGTATGTTGGGGTGCTCTACTCTGTACAGAGATGAAATTGACGTTTCCTCTATTAAACACGACAATTACCGTCCCTGTAGACGAAACTTTTGCTGGTGGTAAAAAAACACGTCGGGCTTTTCTACGTAAAAAGGCAGAACAAAAATTCCCAATACCTTCCGAAAATATTGTAAAACCTGAAGAAAGGGAGTCTGCTGAAACAACTACCTCAGAAGTGCCTAACATAGAGGAAAAATCTGCTGATGATACACAAAAAATTAGTTCGCCATCTGTGGAAACATCTGCGCAACCTTTATTGATGGCCGATGTTGTAAATGTCACACATGAAAAGTTTAGGCAAACTGAAGAAATTAAGGTGCAAAATAATCAATCACAATTAAAAATTTAAATTAATTATTGTTAAAATGATAGGTAATATTAATAAAAATTATACTTTGTAGGCTTTAACCCAAGAATTAATTAAGACGATTAGAGATATAATTGGCATGAATCCCTTGTATCGTGAATCTCTGCAACAAATGTTGCATCAGGGTCAAAGAGTTGTTGACAACCCAGTTTATCTCAGTGATTTGGGAGCTGCATTGACAGGAGCGGATGCACAAGAACTCCAACAGGTTCTGGAAGAAATGGATGTAAGTTCAATTAATATGTTCAACTCTTTATTTATTTAAAATTATTTAACTTATTTGAATTTTTAATAATTTCCACAGATTTCGAAAAGATTACGATTGTCCTTAGCACTTTTAAAGAAGGAGTATGAGTTGAGTAAACTTCAACAAAAAATTGGAAGGGAAGTTGAAGAAAAAGTTAAACAGCAACACAGAAAGTATATTCTTCATGAGCAATTAAAAGTAATAAAAAAGGAATTAGGACTCGAAAAAGACGATAAGGATGCTATTGAAGAAAAGTATAGAGAGAGAATTAGACAGAAGGTTGTTCCAAAACCAGTTATGGATGTTTTGGAAGAAGAATTAAATAAATTGGGTTTCTTGGAAAGCCACAGCAGTGAATTTAAGTTAGTGAATGTATTCATTTTTTTAAGAAGATTAGTTCATTTGGCGAAAAACAGCTTTTTATTTTAATAATTTTTTAGCGTTACGAGGAATTATCTGGATTGGTTGACTTCCATGCCGTGGGGAATAACGAGTTCAGAAAATCTAAATCTTCAGCAGGCTGATGAAATTTTAGAAAAGGATCATTACGGAATGGAAGATATCAAAAAACGAATTCTTGGTAAATATTATATTTAAAATTTTGAAAGCTTTCATCTTAAGCACTTTTTAAATATGAAAACAAATTGTCTTTCGTTACAGAATTCATCGCCGTTAGTCAACTGAAGGGGACGACGCAGGGCAAAATTTTATGCTTTCATGGACCACCTGGAGTAGGAAAGACTTCTATTGCGAGATCAATCGCGAGGGCATTAAACAGAGAGTATTTCCGATTCAGTGTCGGAGGTATGACGGATGTTGCTGAAATCAAAGGACACAGGAGAACTTATGTAGGTGCCATGCCTGGCAAAGTGATTCAATGTCTAAAAAAAACAAAGACTGAGAATCCTTTAATCCTTATCGACGAGGTTGACAAGATAGGAAAGTACGTACTCACTATATTAAAAATGAAATTATTTAGTGTTTTTTTC
This sequence comes from Synergus gifuensis, assembly GCA_904066015.1. Taxonomy (NCBI): domain Eukaryota; kingdom Metazoa; phylum Arthropoda; class Insecta; order Hymenoptera; family Cynipidae; genus Synergus; species Synergus gifuensis. The sequence goes on from CAJFCO010000137.1 coordinate 1,596,643, forward strand.
TTTTTTTTTCGAGATTCTTGATATTAATCATTAAAATATCTTTTCAGAGGTCACCAAGGAGATCCAGCATCGGCTCTCTTAGAAATGTTGGACCCAGAGCAGAACTCAAACTTCTTGGACCATTATCTCGACGTAGCCGTCGATTTATCAAAAGTTCTCTTCATTTGCACAGCGAATATAGTGGACACCATTCCAGAACCTCTCAGAGACCGAATGGAAATGATTGATATGTCTGGTTATGTTGCCGAAGAAAAACTTGCTATAGCGAAACAATATTTAGTTCCCCAAGCTATGAAAGATTCAGGCCTCAGCGATGAGCAGATAATAATTCACGACAGCGCTCTAAATTTATTGATAAAATCCTACTGTCGTGAATCTGGTGTCAGGAATCTGCAAAAACATATAGAGAAAGTTCATAGGAAAGTTGCGTTCAAAATAGTGAAGAAAGAGGCAGAGAAGATAGATATCGTGGCTGATAATTTACAAGATTTTGTAGGAAAACCAATGTTCACCCACGATCGAATGTACGAGATTACACCTCCTGGTGTTGTCATGGGACTCGCGTGGACAGCAATGGGAGGCTCAACTCTCTTTATAGAAACAACTGTGAGGAAACCAGTGGCAATTTCAAAGAAAAACGAGGGTACTTTGGAATTCACCGGACATCTTGGAGATGTTATGAAGGAATCGATTAGAATTGCAAGGACAGTGGCCAGGAACTTTTTGAGGAAAATTGACCCTTTGAATGAGTTTTTGTATGACGCGCATCTTCATTTACATGTACCTGAGGGCGCCACTCCTAAAGATGGACCGAGTGCTGGAACCACTATTGCAACTGCCTTCCTGTCTTTAGCTAAAAATCAGGCTATTAGACAAGATGTTGCAATGACTGGTGAACTTAGTTTGATGGGAAAAGTTCTTCCAGTTGGAGGTATCAAGGAAAAGACAATTGCTGTAAGTTTTATTTAGACAAATTAATTTACATCTAGTTTTTATTTTTAGAATAAAATATTCTGAACGTTAAAATGTTCTTAATTTAAATTTATAGGCCAAGCGAGTTGGAATCAAGTGTATAATTTTGCCTGAGGAGAATAAAAAAGACTTCAATGACCTTCCAAAATATATTACAGACGGACTTGAGGTCCACTTTGTTTCGAACTTTGAGGATATCTACAGGATATGTTTTTTGGAAGATGGTAATGTACAACCTCTTGGAACGAACACACTTCATGTAGCTTCCCAACATCCACCAACTCAACAAACATCTCTTTCAAGTCAGGAAAGCATCTGAGTACTAATAACTTTACTGCCGATATCAGTTTTGGTTTAGTATAAATCTATTCTTAAAGATTAAGCATTCAAAGAAACAAAAAACTTTAGTTGATCTTAAAATGATTTGCATAATTTTTTTACATATTTACTTTCACGTAAGTAAGAGCATTTTTATACTTTATGATATTAAAGATTTTGATAAATAGCAAAGTTTATTGTAGTCGCAATATCTATTCGATCGAAAAATTTTGGACTAAGTAACATGCAGACAACTATTCGCTATTCGTTGTATTGAAAAATAAGATTAAATTTTTTATTTTTTAATGAAACGAATAGCCAAAAGTTATTGTGATGAGACAGTGAATAATCACACTTGTTCGTAATAGAAACTTAGCACATTTGTGAAAGCTTGGGAAAATGTACTTTAGGGTTTATTACACTGGAATCTTGATAAGATTGTTACAAAATGTAAATATGTACAGCATTTCACATTGACGCACATTATTTCTACATATTTAGATGAAATATATATTTAGATTTTCAGTTATTTAATTTAAATTATATTTTCATCCAAACTTTAATTAATTTTGATCTGCTTATAAATTCTAGATAAGCGAAATTTTGTTTTAGAATTTTTAGATTAAACAATAAATTAAATAAAATGGAAATGTGGAAATTTAGAGTCAATATTATTTATGTATTATGACGTTATATAAGAGAATATGTATAAATTCCCAGTGTTAAACATTCAAATAGAAATATTATAAAAAAGTTACTATTAACTTTACTTAAAAAATTTTAATCATAATAAAAGCTCTTCAATTAGTTAAAAACAATTTTACATTTTCCCTAAAGATTTCCAATTATTAAAGGTAAAATTATTTTTTAGTTATTACAGAATTTAATTCAATAAAGTAATTTAATTAATTTAATTCGTAACTTTTGTTTGTTGTAGGTTCATATTTTCTAATTAAAGGAAAAGAATTTTGTAACCATTCATAAGGTATATTGAAAAAGTAATCCCAGCTTTATTCATCATAGAATTAAGAAACGCTAGAATTGGTCATTACAAAAATTATTAATTAATTCATTAATTATCTAAGATTAAATTAAAATCATTAAAGATCTGTACAAGAATATTTTTCTCCAAAAGGAAATGATCAGTTTCACTTCGAAAAAGTCGATTAATGTGAAATATTTACAAGAATTCATTAAAACAGAGGCTTAAATAATAAATTACACATTTTCTGTATACCGCGTTATCTAGGAACATCCATCTTACTCAACCTAATAATAAAATCGCAGAGTCTCATTTGAACCTGAATTTCAATAGGGTTGGTGGTAACATAAAACCCAGGAACTCCAGCCTTCTCTAGAATAGTTTGCTGATCGGAAACTTTCTGATCCAGTTGCAAAACCAAATTCATATCTGTTTGTTTTACTTCTTCTTTATGTTTTTTATGTAAAACCAATTTTGCAGCCACGCGATCTTCCTCTGTAGTCAAAGCTAACATTGCTTCCTGAAGTTCAATTTTCTGCTGATTCAGCAATTGTAAACGTTGTTGAAAAAGATGTTTTTCAGTAACATGTTGAATTTCCATCAACCCCTTCACAATCTCAAAAATAGTGTCGTTTAGAAGGGAATTCGCCAAACCTGATAATAATTCGTATGGGAGACGCTGCTGATATTTCGGAGAGAGTGTCGAAGCCATTTGCTGAAGTTGTTCTACTAAGAAATAGAGCTTTCGTTGAAGATCCTGAGGAGTTGGATCAGCTTCCATAATTTTTTAAGTTCGCGTTTCTTGCTCCGGTTTCTCCGTTTTTACTTCTCCTTTTGATACTTATTTAATTTGAATTTTCATGGATATTTCTAAAGCTGAGCAATTTTTAGCGACATAACAGTAAATTATTTAACGAAAAAATATGCGAAATACCAGAAATACAGTCTCGAATAGGTTATGTCCCCGAGGCTTCGTCCGAAACATCCAAAAGGTGTCCCCAAGCCTCATCTTGTCAAACTTTTAAATAAAACAAAAAAAAAGATTACAACCATAATAATTATTTTCTTCATGTTATATAGTAATTTTATTATTGAAAGGCTTGAAAAAATAGAGAAATACCTACATACATATACAATACATATATAAGTTCAACTGTTGCCAACTGTCACCTGTCATCAACAGACAACAACAGCTGATCAACAATTGTTCAACAATGCTGCTGATTGATGGTAGCGACGTGGCGTCCCATGGATCCGGTTGTGACGATCCGATCTCAGGGCCGTCTATGAACTTGAGTTAGAACTCAGTTCTTATAGCGCGAAATATTTAAAAATAATTGTTCTATCAGTCGGCTTATAAAGATAAGCTCGAAAAATTCTCAAGGTGAATTGAAACTACGAAATATGAGTAATTGAAGACTGTATTTATTATCAAAGATATTTTACCTAGATGCGGCAAGGGTTTAGTTGGACCACACGTTCATAGAGCGGCGCTATCGGCGTATTTGTGGCTTCGGTTTTTTTCGGTACCATTCGGCTAAATTCGGCAATGCCGCTACGTTTAAACGGATTATTTTGACCACATGCCACGAGGCGGCGCAGTAAATTCTGCTTTATTTGAGCGAGAATTTGAAATTTTTTAATTACCGTGGATTATTTAATTATTCTCGAGGACTGAAAGTAACTTTTCTCCATTAAAAATATTCTTAGTATATGTAATTTATCGTATTACTTAAAAAAAGTAAGATATGGTGTTATATAAATAAAGAATGAACAAGTCACTGAAAAGATGATAAAGATAATTCGATATAAAATGTAGATCTTGGCAGATCTAAAAAGAATAGGATAATTTTACCATTGTATAACAAATTTCACTGTTACTGACACATAAATTAATAATAATCGTACGGAAGTAATTGAAGATATTGATTGAAAATCCAATTTTATTTTTATCATAAAACCTTGTGAAAACTTAAAAAAAAATAAAAATAAAAAAGATACTTTAAATTTTTACGTGAACATTCCGAGCAATTTAAAGAATCATCATATTTTCATTTTCAAATAAAGGTTCATATTGAAAAAATATCTTATGTCAGTACTATAACTTCCCATCTATTTTATTCCTTTTATTTTAATGTATATTTTTATGTATAATTTAAAAATTATACATACATAGTAATAATAAATAATTTATTAATTGTTAGTAAATTGTAAAATTATATTTTTCAAAGTTTATTAACACGGATAGGAGTTGCTTCTTTCTAATACGGTTTCTGATATAAGAGAACTGAGGGAAAATCAGGTATTCAAAGTAAAAGAAATTTTCAATCCTATTCTATATATGAGACTTCTTATCGGCATATAAGAACAAATTAGTTACCAATTATACATTTATAATAATAAATATTTTTAGTTGATAATAGTCAATAAACCTTCGTCTCGTGTAGACAAAGGTTTATTGGCTCTTATTAGCTAAAAATATTTATTATTATGACTGTATAATTGGTTTAAATGCCCTTAAATTCTTGAATCCACTAATTTAAAATTGTCGAAAAATAAAAATTCCAAATTAAAAATGTCCGTATTTTTAAATTTATCGAATATAAAATGTTTGAATTCTACAATCGGGACATTAAAAAAATAACGAATTATTAAGTTCTGGAATAATAATAATAATAATAATAATAATAATAATAATAATAATAATAATAATCATTAAATATTTACCGATATATATTTTTTTTTTCATAGATATGAATCTAGCAATACACTTAGGTAATTAATTATTTACTCATGATAAATATTTGTTAATTAATTTACTAATACTTATTTTAATCATTTTTAGCAATTTTATAATTTTAGTAAATATATATATTTCAGAAATGTAAGAATTATCAATATTTTTTCTAATTCAATAATTTTACAATTCGAAAAATTTTTTATTTGAGGAATATAGGTTTCGCAAATGTGATAATTCGGGTAATTATAATTATTCTATATGTAATTATGTATATTTATTTTTCGTCATCAATTTATGTATTTCGTGTTTTAATTTTTTTTTTTCAGTACTAATAATTTATTAATCGAAATAATAAATTATTGGAATTAAATTAAATAATATAAATTAATATTAATTTAAATTTAAAATTGTCAAATAGAAATACGTTAATTTTATGTAATTAATATTGCCAGCTCCCAGCTCGCTTTTAGCTAGGTCAAAGATCTTTGGGCAATCTTTGGGTCAATGAAATCGAGCTGAAAACCCTGAAAACGATTTGACGCGGTTTCCATAGAAACAAATGGAAAGAATGAAAAAATGAAGAGGGCAGCACCTCGATATAGAATAAATAGTAATTATCCCCACCAAAAAGTGTCCCCACTCTTGGCCCTTGCCGCATCTAGGTAAAATATCTTTGTTATTATAAAGGTAATCGATTGAGAAAGTAACAGTACCGCACTTGAGCTTTTGTCGAACCAAAGATATTAGTGCTTTGGGCAAATTAACAAATCTTTAATGGGTGGGGAACGAACTACCCTAATATAGATGAGGATGCTCTGATTAGGACGCCCATCGACATATAGAAATGGACCGCTAACCCTGTGGGGAAAATGGAAGTCGGCTTTAGAGAGAGAAAAAAAACCGAACGGGTAAACGTGTCTGTATCTCTTCCAGGACCGTATCAAGTCAATCGGAGGCCTCGCGCATTGCCTAAATATTCTCCACGGTTAATTTTTTCTTATAAGCAATTATAAATACTTAATATATTATAAGTATGGAGAGAAATTAATATCATTATTTGATATGTTGTTTTTTTAGTAAGATTATTCTAAAAAATCATGATTAAGACTGATATAGGTATTTTGAGGTTATGTTCTTGTTTAATTTTTAATTTTACTATTCAATAACTTTACTTACGAATGAAAGGTATATACATGTATATACATCTTTGCATCTTTATTTCTACTATAATTATATTAAATTATACTAATAATAAAATTCAAATAAACTCTGAAAGGCACAAATATTGAGGCATTCGCGATACAAAGCACGGTCCTGTGCTTCATCAAGCACCACCCATGGAAAATTCTCTCGACCAATCAGCTTTATCTAGAACGAGACATGTTTACCCGTTCGGTTTTTTTTCTCTCTCTAAAGCCGACTTCCATTTTCCCCAGTTAAGGCCAAAATACACGCTCGTCGAAGTGTCGAAACGTTTCCGCGTTTCACGACACCCTGTTCACACGATACATTTTCCGCATGCGGAAAATGTAAGATAAACATGTCCAATGGCGGAAAGTTTGAAATTACGAATAAAAAATGAAATAAATTCTAATGTTAATATGAATAAATTGTTATTAAAAATAGGTTTCTAGATTATGTAGTAAATAGAGAAGTAAATTAGATTGAAAGATTAATTATTTATCTCTATAGGGTAATTCAAAGCATCTTCGCGTGTTGTGTTTGCCTTGTCATAGTAGTATTCATGGAACACTACAATGAAATAATACTCCCAATTCCATTTCTCAGCCTAATGCTACTTAAAGATACTATTATTGCTCAAAAATATTTGGTTTGAACTCAAAATATTTATTGTTGTATATACAGTTCCAACTCATAGAAGTATACTAATAACAGCATAGTATTATTTTGTCGCATTAATACGTACCATAATTACAAATTAAATTACATACATTAATTTCGGAAATTTAGAAGGGATTGAAGAGTTCAAAAAATCCTGTGCAAGAGTTTCATCAACGCATTTCCTAAATTTAATTCTTTTGGTGTCTTTAAATTTTTCCCCTTAGTATAAAAACTGAGAAATATGTCACAAGAAAAGAAATTTTCCTCACAATAGATAGTACAAAGAACTGTATCTTCTAAATTTTATTATTTTAAGAGTGTCAATTGTGTCTTTATTTACAGAGCTCCACATATAGCACTTAAAAACCTAAATCACTTAACAAATATTAAATCGCAGTCGTCCACGATGTGGTACATAAATCGAATTTCCACTTGAGTGAATATTTAAAGTAGTTTTTCACCCCTTTTTGCAAAACGGGGTGAAAATTTTGAATAATTCAATTCAATAAGTCAATTTGAATAAGTCAATTAAATAATAATTTTATAAGTCAATTCAATTTTGAATAAGTCACGCAAATTTTTGTACAATTTGCGAATTGATTTAGTTCGTAAACTAAAAATTTTGTACAATGCATCAATCAATTTCGCGTCTTTTAATATCAGTCGTCTAAGGTTAATAGCTAACATTTGTTTACGCGCATCGAAGAATGTAGAAAAAAACAAAAAAGAACTCCTGCTACGACAAGCAAATCTTGATGTCATCTTAAATTGTATTGCATATATCCGTAAATAATACATTTTAATTAAAATAGAACAGATTCCAATCAAGATTAGAAATTGTTGAAGTCTATATCTGTTTTTCCATGTTTCCATTAGTCTTCAGAAAATTCATAATGGAATTAACTCTTGCACAGGATTTTTTGAACTCTTCAATCCCTTCTAAATTTCTGAAATTAATGTATGTAATTTAATTTGTAATCATCGTACGTATTAATGCGACAAAATAATACTATGCTGTTATTAGTATCTTCTATGAGTTGGAACTGTATATACAACAATAAATATTTTGAGTTCAAGCCAAATATTTTTGAGCAATAATAGTATCTTTAAGTAGCATTAGACTGAGAAATGGAGTTGGGAGTATTATTCCATCGTAGTATTCCATGAATACTATACGATGACAAGGCAAACACAACACGCGAAGATGCTTTGAATTACTCTATAGAGATAAATAATTAATCTTTCAATCTAATTTACTTCTGTATTTACTACATAATCTAGAAACCTATTTTTAATAACAATTTATTCATATTAACATTAGAATTTATTTCATTTTTTATTCATAATTTCAAACTTTCCGCCATTGGACATCAGGGATGGGTAAGTAAAATACTCTAGGTAATTTACATAGTTTTTTACAGTAAATTACTAGGTATTTTACGTAGCTAGTTTTCTACACCGAGTAAATTACGCGTATACGGGACTTTACGTTTTTGCAGTCCTCCATCCCACTAACAAACATAACCTCTTTAGAACCGTTGAAATGAAAACCTTTCGTGCTTTTAGGGAATTTGAATGTGTTCAAAAGGTCGACAGCAAACGTTCCTTAAATAAAATATTTAAAATGGTACACATAAGTTTGTTGTAGTGAATATCATTTATCATTATACTAAATTAACAATAAGTACAAAACTTCTCCAAATCGCAAATGAAAAAACACATCAACAACTTCCAGCTTACTATATTAGACAATATTTCATAATAATAATAAAATATGATTGCGAGAAATATTTATTAACCGTAGATGAAACGAAAATAGACCAAACGTGGACCAAACGCAAAAAAAAAACTATAAAAATTTACGGATTTGAGGTTAGAACAAGATATTAATATTATACATAATCAATTTCAAATATTTAAATAAACCAAAATACTATTCTACAATTATTTATACATACCTGTGTCCCAAAAGGCGCTTATATCCAACATTTTTTTGTATTTTATTGCAAAATAAACATTTCACTACAACCTTATACTATTCTCTTGTAAGCGCTGAAAATTTAATTTATTCCACAGGATATATGGTCCAGAGTATGGTTTTACTTTCCCTTGCTTAGTTTTGGAAGATATGCTTAGTTAATTAATTAATTAACAATATTAACTTTGTTGAAAACTGGAACGGAGCTTCAAAAAAGTGAGGTTATATATAGTTCTATAAGCCGCCATCTTGGCACGTAATTTATTAGGTATTTTACCTGTTTTTACGTAAAATACCTCACTTAGGTAAATTACGTAAAAAACCTCGAGTGACGCGTCACTGCACAACCCTGGGTATACACGATAACTATAGTGCATGTTTTGTATTCGCTGTGTAATTTTATACCAAAACGTTATTGAAATTGGCAAAATCCAACAAATTTTAATTTTCAATATAAAAGTTTTATTTGAACGGTTCCCATAATATAAGAATAAAAATATTAATATGCCACCTGTTCAGTCTAAACAAAAATATAAAAAGGAATGGGAAGGCGAAGCACAATTTAAAGGTTAGGTTTTTATTTTTGATGAAATCCTATCATTTTATCATAATATCAAAAAAAATGTCAAAAAGTTATGAGTTCAAATAATCCATTCAATAAATATATTTTTTGATAAATTGTCTGCCGATACAATTAAAAACTCAGATTAAAATTATGAATTAAACAAATAAAAAAGTATTACATAACTATTGGAATACCATTTAAAAAATTTTTTAATGTTTCTCGACCAGAAGTTTTACTTTGTTTCAAAATTAACCATATTTGAGGATAGAATTTGAAAAAATAATAAATAAATCGTAATTGTCCTAAGTTAAAAATATTTTACAAACTCTTTGTATTAAAATTAATTAAAACTATTCAGTCAATTCTAAATTTTGAAAAATATTAATAAAGCGAAAGTAAAATGTAAAGTCTAAATACACAGTTAAATACCGACATCAGAAATTCGTATAGTATTTCAAATATTTGTTATCTCCATTGAAAATGTATAATATATTTTTAAAATTATTTTGAAATTTTTTTTCATGAGCTTGTTGAATATTAAGTCTCTTATCTCTTAGCGTTTTGAAAGAATATATATATATATTATTAGAGGTGATTTTTTCTGCTTTTTAGATTGGCTAAAATCATTTCCCAGCGATAATTCTAGAGCATATTGCATTTATTGTAAAATGGATATCGCAGCCCACAGAAAAGGACTAACAGATCATGCACTTACAAAAAAACACAAGCGAAATTTGGAACATGAAAAGGTCTTAACCAGTACTCCAAAAATAAGCAATTTCACGATGACAGTAATTGAGGACAAAAGAAAAAAAGCTGAAATAAAAATTGCTGCTTTTATTGGTGAACATTGCAGTATATTCGAACAGTTGATCATTTAGGTGAACTTATTCCAAAATTAGATCCATGCTCGGAAGTCCTTTCCAAATTAAAACTGCATCGTACTAAATGTACAGGTTTGATTCTCAACGTTATTTCACCGTGTCTTTTAAGTGATTTGATTGAAGATATAGGCGACTCTCATTATTCTCTTATCATTGATGAAACAACTACAGTAGACACCAAAAAAGTAATGTGTATTATGATTCGGTACTTCAGTAAAAGTCACCGTAAAATACGCACCGCATTTTATCGACTGATAGAATTAGAATCGGGAACTGCAGAACATATGACAAATTGTCTGAAAAAACAACTTGAAGATGACAAGCTTCAGATAAAAAATCTTCTCGGAATCGGAATTGACGGGGCAAATGCGATGGCTGGTCAGCATAACTCAGTCTCTTCAAAATTAACTGAAACCATCCCTCATCTGGTTACAATAAAATGCCTTTCGCATTCTTTACACAATAGTGCTGAACATTCTTGTGATGTCCTCCCAAAAAATCTTGATTTTTTTGTCAAAGAAAGCCACTCATGGTTTTCTAGAAGTACTAAGAGAAATATTGAATACGCGCAGTTGCATAGAATTATTGCCGATTCTAATCCAAAAAAGATTGCAAAATTATCTGGAACTCGTTGGCTGGCTCGGTTAGATGCAATAGAGACAATTTTAGATCAGTGGGATTCTCTGGAACTTCACTTTAATACATCCAGATCTACAGAACGTGGAGATGCAGGTTTTAAAGCTGAAACTTTGTATCAAATGTATCGGTGCGTTGAGAATCAGCTATACTTGCAATTTTTGCGAAATTCTTTGAAGGGAGTAATCGCTTTAAATAAGTTGTTTCAATCAGAGTCAGCCGAGCCTTTGAAACTTCTTCAAGATTTGAACAATTTGCTTTACTCTACTTTGGAAAGAATAGTCATTCCACAACAATTGGGAAAAGCTTACAAAAAAGACTTGTGCAAATTCCCATTTAAAGATCACCTGATGAGCGTTGATTGCATTAATTTTGATTTTTATTTTAATCAGTTAAGTGTGAAGTGCAATCGCGAAAATCTGGTTATTATTAAACAGAGATGCAGAGACTTTTTAATTAAGCTTGCAGAAGAATTGCAAAAGAGAGTACCAGCGAATATTCAAATCCTCGAGAAAGTCAGCATATTTACTCCTGAAATCGCTTCTAGCCAAATAAAAGAAGATATCACAGAGATCGCCTCTTTTTTTCAAAACATTTGCTTGGATATCGATGAAACTGTTGGAGAATGGAAACTTTTACACCGCCTAGAAGTCCAAGATTTCTCGACTTCCGACGAATATTGGGCTAAAGTCAATGAAAATCTAGACGCAGGGGGAATACCAAGATTCAAACACATCTCAAAACTGGCTCTCTCTTTAATTCTCAGTTTACCATTTTCAAATGCTTCAGTCGAGAGAGCTTTTTCCATTCTCAACACTGTCAAGGATAAATTAAGAAATAGGATGTCAATTAAAACCGCTGACGCACTACTTAGAGTACGTTATCTTGTTCCAGGTACATGTGTAAATTTCGAACCGACGCAAAAAATGTTGCGAATGTTCACAAGCGAACAAGTTTATGTCAGTGAATTTGTTGACGAGGTTTTGGATGCTGTAGTTAATGCAACTGCATAATGCATATTTATTTTATATATTATATTAGAATATAGCTTAAGATGTTAAATTTTAAATATTTATAAAGTATCTTTAAAGTATCTTTCTAAAGATACTTAATAATTAAAGTTATTCATATGTGTTCCAAAGATGTAACCAAAGTACAAATATTTGAAGTATTTTTTCTTATTTCTTACTGTTCTTGAAGTATTAAATGTTTTTGATAAAAAATATCATTTTTATTAATTTTATTATCACTATATTTACAATTTTAAAAAACACGTACGCACTACCAAAATTTAGATCGACTAATTTTATATTTCAATAACCTTATTAGCCCTTGACCCTTTAAAAGTCAAGAATATAACTTAACACATAATATAATTTAACTGTTTAAACAAATATTTTTAATTTATTTTGAGCTGCGAAGGGGGAATATTAACTTGAAAATGAGAACGAGAATATAATAGAGTATATTATCGACCATTGTATATTTTACAATTTTTCACATAAATTTATTTTAATAAATGTTAAAACGTAATTATTTATTTATATTTTATAATTAGATTGTGTATTATATTTGAAGATCGAAAATTCTCATATATTCTCCGAAAGGAGAATATTCTGGGTAATATTCTCGAGAATTTTTCATCTTTAAATTTAGTGGGAAATTTTTTTTTTTAGGGGGAAATCAGGCTCCATCTGGGGGAAAATCGCTTGAGTCATCTGGCAACACTGAACGCGGAAACGTTTCGACACTTCGACGAGCGTGTATTTTGGCCTTTAAGGCCTGGTTACACGCTTTTAGGAAAATGTCCTTCTTCTCACTTTACCATGTGACTATCCCATAAGTTTGTCTCATTCTCGCACATTTTCCGGGTAAAATGGGTGGAAAAAGTGCGAAGGAGACAGACTTATGGGATAGTTATATGGTAGAGTGAGAAGAAGGTCATTTTCCTAAAAGCATGTAATCAGGCCTTTAGACAACAAATTCTCTTTATTGAATTCTTGATCTTGATAAATGGTTCGCCACAAGCATTGCGTGTACATAAATATTTTTGAATGAAATGCAAATCATATAGACCAATCAATTCGCCTTGATACAAAGAATTTTCATTTTCCTTATTAAGTTATAAAAGTTAAAAAATTAAATATTTTGTTAAACCCTTATCAGAAATTCAACTTCGTATATAATGAAAAAAGTATGCCAAATTGCATCAATTTGAAAGCGTGACATAAACACTAATATTTAAACAAACTATTCTTTTTAATTAGATAAAATGTTCAGTGTTACGAAACATGAAATATACCATTAAAGGCCAAAATACACGCTCGTCGAAGTGTCGAAACGTTTCCGCGTTTCACGACACCCTGTTCACACGATGCATTTTCCGCATTCGGAAAATGTAAGATAAACCTGTCCAATGGCGGAAAGTTTGAAATTACGAATAAAAAATGAATTAAATTCTAATGTTAATATGAATAAATTGTTTTTAAAAATAGGTTTCTAGATTATATAGTAAATAGAGAAGTAAATTAGATTGAAAGATTAATTATTTATTAATTATTTATCTCTATAGAGTAATTCAAAGCATCTTCGCGTGTTGTGTTTGTATTGTCATCGTAGTATTCATGGAATACTACAATGGAATAATACTCCCAACTCCATTTCTCAGTCTAATGCTATTTAAAGATACTATTATTGCTCAAAAATATTTGGTTTGAACTCAAAATATTTATTGTTGTATATACAGTTTCAACTCATAGAAGATACTAATAACAGCATAGTATTATGCGATTTAGTATTTGTTAAATGATTTAAGTTTTTAAGTGCTACATGTAGAGCTCTGTAAATATTGACACTCTTAAAATAATAAAATTTAGAAGATACAGTTCTTTGTACTCTGAGTAAAATTTCCCATTAAGGGAGCTTTTTTCTTGTGATATATTTCTCAGTTTTTATACTAAGGGGAAAAATTTAAAGACACCAAAAGAATTAAATATAAGAAATGCGTTGATGAAACTCTTGCATAGGATTTTTTGAACTCTTCAATCCCTTCTAAATTTCTGATATTAATGTATGTAATTTAATTTGTAATCATCGTACGTATTAATACGACAAAATAATACTATGCTGTGATTAGTATCTTCTATGAGTTGGAACTGTATATACAACAATATAAATATTGTTAAATATTAAACAAAATATTTTGAGTTCAAACCAAATATTTTTGAGCAATAATAGTATCTTTAAGTAGCATTAGGCTGAGAAATGGAGTTGAGAGTATTATTCCATATCGTAGTATTCCATGAATACTACTATGACAAGACAAACACAACACGCGAAGATGCTTTGAATTACTCTGTAGAGATAAATAATTAATAAATAATTAATCTTTCAATCTAATTTACTTCTCTATTTACTACATAATCTAGAAACCTATTTTTAATAACAATTTATTCATATTAACACTAGAATTTATTTCATTTTTTATTCGTAATTTCAAACTTTCCGCCATTGGACAAGTTTATCTTACATTTTCCGAATGCGGAAAATGCATCGTGTGAACAGGGTGTCGTGAAACGCGGAAACGTTTCGACATTTCGACGAGCGTGTATTTTGGCCTTTTATTAAATCTATAAATTTTATAGTACTGATGGCCATTCACATGCCGCAGCGCACGGGACAGCCTGCGCGCGCATTGTTATGGCTTACAGTTGGAGAAATTTTTTCATTGGTCAAAATTTTACGCGCGAAATTCAAAATTGAATTAATTTAATTTGATTTTGAATGACGCGCCAGATTACAGCCAATTGCAGAATTTCTTCAACAGGAAGGGAACGCGTGCTGCGCGCGCAGGCTGCTCCATTTGGATTGGCCGATTGCCTTGAATGTAGCACTGCAAAATTGCCAGTACACTCGACTTCCGCAAAAGTCACCACCGCAATAGTCACAATTTCGCAATAGTCACCAATTTTCTTCCGCAATAGTCACCAACTATTTTCAGTTGTTCTCTCAATTGCCACTTGATACCACTGCACATGCGCTGCGATCGACATCTGATTGGTTGCTAACGCAAACAACACAATACGCAATACGCATGCGCAATCGATGTGACATTTGAGGTAGGGAAAATTGATGACTATTGCGGGGAAAACTGTTTCGGATTTGGTGACTATTGCGGAAGTCGAGTGTACATATTTAAGCATTATTTTGTGTTGCGTCGTGGTCGGCCATTTGTCTCATTTGTGATTTTATGCTCTTGAACGTGAAAAATTAATAAGAACTTTAAAAGTATTATTTACTTATCTGTCAGGGTATTTAAAAAGCACGCCAATCGTAAGAGTATTCGTTTTTACAAATGCGTTGTAGAGTCTAGCGAGGAAATCAAAAACTTTCGTGTCTCAAGTAATTTAACCTACAAATCTGAAGCGCAAGTCAGTTTATAATTTATTTTCACTTTATTCACTTAAAAGCTTTTATAATTCTCTGTTTTTGTTATGTTTTAGTTGTATTTCACTATTCTTGAGAATTGTTTCAAGTTCTTTAACTGAAAGCTTAAAAAAACGTAGCAAATAGTAATTGTAGGAAATTCTCAGAAATCTGATTAAATGAAATCAAATAATAATGCTCACATGCCCTTGAAAAGTCAGCTTTCAATATTTTTGTTTTAGTTTGATTTATTTTGCCTTTAATAAATTGAATTAGGTATATTTTTCGGAATGTAAATTGGTTACTTTTTTCACTATTTATAACTTTGAATGTCTGAATGAAATTGACGATTTCAATTTACCGCTATATTCTAGGTATTAATGAAGTAATATATATATATATATATATATATATATATATATATATATATATTTGTTTCTATCTTTATATATACATATATTTAATGATTGTATCTAGAATGTCTGAAGATTGGGATAGCGATGGAGATAATTTCAAAAGGAGTAATTCATTTCACTCCCGGAGTTATAAGAACCAGTCTCGTTTTAACGACCGAAGACAGGGCGAAGGTCGTGGAGGAGGAAGACGGGATAGTTATGGAAGAGGTGACAGACGAGATGATGGGCAGAAAAACCAGTATGGTCAGCAACAATACAATCAATCGACTCAAAAACCATACGGCCAGCAAAACCAATATAAATCTCAAAGTCAGTTCAGCCAGTCTAATGGAGAAGAGATTGTTATGCAAATACCGACACATAGGATTGGAAGGCTTATTGGTAAAGGTGGTTCTAAAATAAGAGAACTTCAGGATGAGAGTTCTTGTCGCATTAAGGTAAAAATAACTTTGAGGCAAAATCTCTAATAATTTTCTTTTGGATCTTTTTTACATCAACTTAAAAAAAAAAGAATAACTCAAATAATTCAAATTAACTTTGATTCTATACTGATTATATAATTTTCTAGATTGACCGCGACAGGGATAATGAAACAGTTCCTGTGAGCTTAGAAGGGTCTGATGAAGCTCAGAAAAAAGCTAAACAGTTGATCGTAGATCTAATGGCCATTGAAATGGGACCACCTCAGGGTCGAGCACCGCGGTCTTACGGCCAGAGTTTCAGAAGAACTGATACAAGATCTCCACAGTCCAGATCTCCACAGTCCAGATCTCCACAGTTCAGATCTCCACAGTTCAGATCTCCACAGTTCAGATCTCCACAATCCAGATCTCCACGTTCTTATTCTCCTCGATCAAGAACTGCGCAATCTCCTCATCGTGCACCAAATTCATATTCTCAGGATTCCTTCCCACCTTTGGGACAGAATCAACAATTCCATCGAAGGAACTCCCGGGATGAACAGTCTTATGGCAGGCAGTCTCAAGACAATCAATCTTATGGAGGACAGCGATCTTACGGATCTGAATCCAACAATTATCAGTCGAATCGATCCAGAGACTGTAATGACAGGGGCAACAATGATTACAGCTCGAGACGTTCAGATTCAAATAACTACCAGAGTTCTACGTACCAAAGCCAAAGCTCCAATTCCGCACAAAATGTACAAAGTTCTCAGTCAAGTTCAAGTGAGCAAAACAACGAAAAAGGAAAGATTGATTTTAGTAATTTCGACTGGGCGGAGGCCAATGCATGTTGTGTAAGTTATGGCTTACGCCATTCCTTTTCAATACTAAACAGAGCAGTTTTTAGGAATTACTTGGCTATGGATTTCTTTTTTGTTTTTAGGAAAAAGCACAGAAGGAGAGATGGGCAAAATTGCCAAAATTGAAGAAGAACTTTTATACTGAAGATCCGGAAGTTGCGAATATGTCTGAAGAACAAGTTGCTCTGTTCTTAAAGGAGAATAATAATATTGAAGCAAAGCTTATGTTCGATAAAGAGGGAGAGGAGTCCAATTTGAAAGTTCCTAATCCTGTTCAAACTTTCGAGCAAGCCTTTGGAGTAAGTTGAATTTAATAAAATTAGTTTAAAAATTTCACTCATAAAATCAGTGAAATTTTTTGGAAAATAGAATTAAGTTTATTACTGATTCCTCCGCAGTCTTATCCAGAAATTCTTCAAGAAATTTATAAGCAGGGCTTTGAAAAGCCTAGTCCGATCCAGTGCCAGGCGTGGCCTGTTCTTTTGAGTGGAATGGATTTAATTGGTATAGCGCAAACAGGAACAGGTAAATATTAAGAAATTTTTCTGTGATTAAAGTTTTTTGAAATTTAAAAGTATATAGTATTATTTTATTATATGTTCAATGTTTCTCTTTTTTTCCATTGTCTAGGGAAAACATTGGCTTTTTTGCTACCTGCATTGATTCATACTGATGGTCAAGAAATTCCTCGATCTGAAAGAAAAGGACCCAATGTACTTGTTCTCGCACCAACGCGTGAATTAGCACAGCAAATTGAAAAGGAGGTCGCAAAATATACATATCGGGGCATTAAAGCGTAAGCTTTTAAATATTCAAATGTTAAATTTTTGTAGGGATTGAAATAAAAAATTTATATTATATTTCCTCTTCTTGGTTTTAAAGGGTTTGTGTCTATGGAGGAGGAAGCCGAAAGGACCAAATTAACATGGTGTCAGGTGGAGTTCAAATCGTTATTGCGACACCTGGCAGGTTAAATGACTTGGTCCAGGCGGAAATTTTGAACGTCGAGTCTGTGACGTATCTTATTCTTGACGAAGCCGATCGCATGTTGGACATGGGTTTCGAACCTCAAATTCGTAAGACTCTCTTGGATGTGAGACCTGATAGGCAGACTGTGATGACTAGGTAAATTCTTTATTTTTCCCTTTAAAGTTTCTGAAGTTATTTTCAATAAAATTTTATCTCCTATTTTCCTAACCAATCTTGCTACTTTTTTTTTTATTTTTCCAGTGCGACTTGGCCGGCGGGAGTTAGAAGACTTGCTCAGTCTTACATGAAAAATCCTGTACAAGTTTGTGTAGGAACCTTAGATTTAGAAGCCACACATTCCGTGACTCAAACTGTGATTGTGACCTTAGAAGAAGAAAAAATAAAAGTTGTAAGTGGCATTTTCTGAAGTTGTGTCTGTTTATATATATAATTTATTTTGTATTCCTTTTATTGTTTGATTTGTGTTTTTCAGTTACATAACTTCATCCGAAACATGGGACCGGATGACAAAGTTATCATATTTTTTGGAAAAAAAGCGAGGGTGGATTCATTTTCGAGTGAATTAGCATGTCAAGGTATAAATTGTCAGAGTATACATGGAAGTAGGGAACAGAGTGACAGAGAGCAGGCTCTTGAAGATTTGAGAAGTGGTGAAGTTCGCATTCTTTTAGCGACCGACGTTGCTAGTCGAGGTATCGACATTGAGGATGTTACGTAAGTTTGACTGACTTATATAGTTGATCAGGGAATTTTCTTGTAATAGAAACTAATAATATGTTCTCTTTGCAGTCACGTTTTAAACTTCGACTTTCCTCGCGATATAGAAGATTACGTTCATCGTGTTGGTCGTACAGGACGAGCAGGTCGAACTGGAGAAAGTATAACTCTAATGACTCGATACGATTGGTCGCACGCCAAAGACCTGATCAATCTGCTCGAAAAAGCTAGTCAAGTAAGTTTAATTTCCTCAGTGTGTTTAATATACCTAGATAATTTCAAATTAAAATCATCAGCTAATTTAATTATGTAATTCTTTTGCAGGAAGTTCCTAGAGAGTTGTATGACATGGCCGGCAGGTATGAAGCTAACAAAGAAAAGCGTAATAATGATAGAGATAGAGATCGTATGGATTCTCGTGGTGGTCGAGGTAGAGGCGGAAGAGGAGGCCGAGGTGGACGAAGAGGTGGCGGAAACCGTTTTAGCAACAGCGACTGGTAAAAGTCCGATCAAGAATTAACACAGTTAATATATATAAAATATGATTTATATAAAAAAAGGTTAAAAAAAAAAAGAAAGGTATCACATCAGTTTTTGAGAAACTGTGTGCAATATTATATTGAATTTGACTTGAACACTACGATTATTTTGACAGAAAATAGGACCACCATGATTTAAGTGTACTGTATTTTTTTTCTATTTCCTTTGAAAAGAGACTGATCATTAATTAATAATGAATTCGGTTTATAATTAAAGTTATTGTAAGAAAGTGTTTTTCCCTATTCGCAGTATTGAATATCTTGGAAAAAATTTTGAAGCAAGATTACTACTGTACTTTCTATCGAGTATAAAAAATGATGTTGAATTGTTATTTGTTTTAATGGCGTATGCTAGTATTAAAACTCCCGGTACAAAGGAACGTTCTTCCACTGATGACATTTTTCGTTTCGTTCCATTCAACACTGTGTATTGTCAGAATAATAAACGATTTCATATTAAATAGTTGTTTTTTTATACCCTAAATAAAATCATTATTATTTTATGAATAACTTTCCCAACTCTGGCTTGTTTTAATTATAATTTGAAAATAATTCATACTTTTTTTTTCATATAAAAACTATTCTTTATTTCGTACAAAAGTGAATATGAACAAATACATATGAAACTAAGGAAGTAGAAAAACTTAAAATTTATTCTAAGAAAACCGAAGAATTTTTTTATTTAAGATATATTGCATGAAGTTTGAATCTTAACGTAAATTATATTTTAATATTGAATTTGAATATATGTACATTGTATTGTACCTGCTACTCTATCGAGTACATATACTCATAAAACTCGTAACTTTTCAAATTTATATTGAAAGCACCAAACAAATTCTCTTACACTTCTTCAAGACGTATGAGAGTATGGCAAATAAATGTTTTCGTTTCTTTTATTAGTTTCTAATATTATTTAATATATAAATAAAAGGAGAGCTTATAATTATAAGTCAGTAGAATGGCAAAAGTCAACGAACTCGAAAAAATAAAAGAATAAAGAAAAAAGAAAAAGTCATAATCAAATAGAAAAAAGTGTACAACTACCTAGAAAATGGTACTTAGTTGTACACTTTAAAATTTCGGGTTTTGGTGTACTTTTCGGCGAAAGACTTGCCGTTTGGTGTTGGCGTCGAGAAGGCAATGTCTTCCAATGTCATTATGTAGCCATAGTAGTAGCTTCTCCTAGAAGAAACACATTGCATAATTTTTTTTAAAAAAAAGGTTTTTCATAATATGAGATATTAGAAATAGTTTTAAGATTCCAAATAAACAAATTACCTAAGAGTATCGACGAGTTGCCTTGCAATCCCCTGTTTCCGGTGACTCATAGCTGTCCAAACGACATTGATCCCGCATTTAGCAGGAGTGCTTTCTGAGCTGCAACAATCTAACTCAATCAGCTCAGGAATCATTCGATAAGCTTCCTTTACAGGCTCTACAACAAGAACTCCCAAAATGTTCTTGTCTCTCACATACAAGTAGACTTTCTTGTTTCTGTAATAGGCCAACTGCATATCCGCAAGTCCCAAATCCTTATCTACGACATCCAAAATCTCCGAGACTTTCTTCCAGTACTGCTTCGGATCACTAGGTTCTACTAAAATGATTCTGCTCGAAGTATGTTCTTCATTCCAAATTACCCTCTCGTTCTTCCATCCCTGAAACTTGAGAGTTCTGACACTATTGTGGAAATTCAAGTGGGCATTTTCATCCTGAGGGTCTCCAACTTGATAAACAACCCCACATTCATTGCACTGGGTCGCTCCAAATTTTTTCTGTCCACAATCAATTTGATATTGATTTTCGGCTCCACCCGCTTTTGCCGAAAGTTGCCAGGTCGCTGATCTCTTAACTCCTCGAGTTTTGGGACTACAAACTTTACCGCTGGAGTAACCTTTGGTAAAGAGAGGATAAAACATCTTATCACTTTGATTCTCTTGCTTTTCCTCAAAAGAAATATTCTTTTCCTGATTTGCAGAGTCTTCTATATTCATAATTGAAGTCATATTGCTTAATTCGCTCGTAGGGGACATCATCACGTCTTGGAAATTAGGATTCTCTTCCTCCGTAGACTTCGTTATCTTCTTTTCCTTACTCTGTAAAGTATCCATAGGTTCGTACTCCTCATCGGTCCAGTCATCCTCAAGAACTTTTATCAAGTTTTCAACGTCCTTATCTTTTGAAGATTCGAACTCGGGTTCATCGACAATTAGATCAGTCGCGTCTAGCGAAAACTCAATTTTAGGTTTCTTATGCTGATTCTTATAAACTTTCTTTTGATTGAGAGACATCTTTCCTTCTGAGACGTTCAATTTAATATTTTTGCTCATAGTTACAGTTGCTGGTTTAGGTCTAATCATCTTGAAAAATCGTTTTGATGGGTCAATCTGAGGAGATGATGAACTTGCTTCTTGAATTGTTTTTGGAACCTGGGAATTCTCTTGTGAATTTTGAGATTTCGATTGAACTGATTCAGCTGCAGAAACAGGAATAGAATCTTGTAATTCTTTTCTGTAAGCCTCGATTCTAGAGACGTGTTTCTTCTGCTTTGTTTTTGGTTTCTTGAGTCCGTGACAGACACCAGAGTTCAAAACGCTCTTGTTTTTCTTGTGGGATCTGACGTTAGACTTAATATGTTTTGTAGGCAGATTACGTCTCTTTCTTTTCTGATCAATTTGCTTCCAGTCCACTCCAAAGGCACTGAGCTTCTCAATCTTTCCGCTCCCATAGAAAGATTTCGTGTCAACAGTGATTTTTGTATGATTGTCGTTCTTATCCTGAAAAAGAGCGGCTCTCGCTTTTGGAATGGAGGAAGCCTCTTCTGTTTTCTGCAACTTAGTTCCCACGATGATCGGATCATTAATGTATCTTTTAAGAGCAATTCCTTTCTTCTCTGGGGAAATCTCATCAATGTCCAAGGTTCCGAGTGTTTTTCGTCGATGGAGGCGAGGAAATGCAACGTCCTTGTTCACAGATCCCAAAGGCGTGATCTGCTTGTACTCGGGATTTTCTTCCTTTTGTGGAGTTTCTGTGATCACATTTTCGTCTTGAAGATCTGTGATGGAATATCTAAGAGGAGTTTCCGGCACAAAATCTTCACAGATTTTGCTCATGGTGGGATCTGGAGTTGCGACTTTAAGATTTTTAGAGAGAAATTTGTCAGGAGAGCGAGTAGACTTTGGAGATTCTGGAAATATTCTTCGTCGAGGAAAAGAACGAGCAGCTTTAGTAACATATTTTAGATTGCTGAATGGAGTGAGATGTTTTTTGGAATTTCCAGGTGTAAGACGATCCCACGTAAGATGCATCACTGGAATTTGAGGTGAACTTTGAGGTGAGGATAATGGAGAGACGAATTGGCGACCTGGTGAAGAGTAGGTACTGCTGGTACTGCCATCTGTTAGAGCGAGTGGTGACATTGGACCCAGGTCAGATTCATTACCTGAATTTGTGTCCATTTCGTTTTGCATGTCTGCTTGCTGGAAGAGACTGCGTTTGGTAGAACTTTCACCAACTCTGAAAAGACGCTTGCTGGATCGACGAGGAGTGCATAGCGCCGACGAGCCTTGACCACTGTCGCAGGAAGACATTGCTTAGCGTTGTAGCTCAGTTAGAATCTAGAATGAGAAAATCAAAGAGAATTATTGAAGTGTTTTTTAAAATTAAAATTTTTAAGGTTTTCAATTTGAAATTTTAAGCGTTCAAAAGTGAACAATTTTTCTTATTAAAAGTGTTGAATAAGTTCTAACCTAAAAATTCAATCTCTTTATTTTGCTCGAGAAATATTTACATCAGATCATTAGATCAATTATCGCAAAATGTAACAAGTTTCTTTTTAAGGGCATGCTCTACCCGTGGTTTGTGAAAATTTTTGTTTCGAAGTCACCACGGCTAAACGAAATGATATATCGATTTCAAACTTTGGAATATGGGAAGTGAGACACTAAATTGCGTTCTAAAACTTAATTTGAGTAGTAATTTTGAAAAAAA
>CAJFCO010000138.1:9105-30449 GCA_904066015.1 Synergus gifuensis
AAATGGTCTTTACTTTTAAGTATGTCTTAAATATCTGAAAGTATTCTTGAATCGTGATCGATTGACCAGGTTCCCCTAAATCTAACATTTTTTTGCATTTATTCGTTGAAATGGCTCGACCTTTAAGTTTGTTGAAGCTGTCGCTCCGGTAAAATCACTCGCGAAGAACTGATGCAAGATCTAATGCGGAGCCAATCGAAGACGGAAGAAATCTCGCAAGTAGGAAAATATTTGCTCGGCGTGTTCGTGTTCAACAGGAAACTGGATATGCCAGTACGTAGAGAACTAAGAAACGACTGGCAAGGGAAAACGGCGCTCGGTGAATGAAATGGGTAATAAGCCTGCCGTCAGGGACAATCCTGGTCCCGCGGCGATCCATTACACATGTATACTTAGTTACTTACACATGCCTAACCACGTCGACTTACACAGAGGTAAAAGTGATCGCGGAAGGAAGAAAGTTAATATAAATACTCCGACGGAGCGGTCGAGGCGTTTAGCAAATTAAAAGTTAATGTAGTATAAGCGATCCCATCGCGAAATTAATTCATGAGCGAAGTTGTGCCTTGTACCACGGTCAATCCGTATCTCCCTCGTCTTAACTCACATCCCCTTTTTACCCTACCACGCCTTAACCACCCCTAACTTCTATCCTGAGCTCCCATCCTCTCTTCGACCTTCAAGTCTTTCCGACCTGTCTTTCCCGCTCGCACACCATGCTCGTTACAAACTTAAATTGCTCCACATCGAAAGTTTACTTCTTCATTCTTCCTGCGTGGTGCCAACCGAAAGAGGACGATCTTAAAGAGGTGTAGGTCCTTCACTGGTCGCCTTTGACTTCCGCTGTTCAGGTTGGCCACATATCAGAAAAATTAGGGAAAAACAATTTTCAGGAGAAATAGAAATTGTTTGGCATTTATGCTAATTATTTTACTTAATACTTTTCTGTCAGGGAAATTTGTGTAAAAGTTAGGGAAATGCCAGGAAGATTAAAACATTGAATTTTTTGGCCATCCTGCTTTGATTTCCACTGCTCTATCTAAACCGTATCTCCTTAAATCTTAGAATGTTCCCCTTTATGGACCAAGGATATTGGAGAGTTTAGAATGTTAAGAGACTTCGGGACATTAGGAGTTGGGTTAGTTGTTGCTCGAGTTGTTGTCAACTCTATGGTACAGCATACCGTGATGCCAGGATGCGACGATGCCACGCTTTAGTCCCATCATTTTCTCTATCCTATCCTACTGGGAAGAGAAGAAAGTTTACCCGATATACAAACCACTTCTCACTACTTTCCGGCTATTAGTCTTCGTTGACGTGCGTGCACCGACAACTTCCGTTGGATTTTCATTAAGGGACTTTTCGTCAATGCCAGCTAGCACATACTCTTTCTTCTAATTTGGGATGAATAATAAGATTGGAAGGGGCGGAAAATTTGAAAGAAGAGTGCAAAGAATAATAATAATAAAAAAAAGTGCATAAGCACATTGCTGGTAAGCAATATAAAGTATGCCAAGAAAATTGGAAACCTTTGAAATTTACTTTTGAAAAACGACGCCATGAGCAGTGACAAAAAGTTAATTTTGAACTTCAGTCTGTGAGATTCTTTATCAACTTCTAAATTACGTGATCCCATCACAAGCAAGGAAATTTAATTACCGTTCTGGGACGAGCTATCATTGGATAGCGATAACGAATATAATCAATGTCGAAGAGAAAATTGCTATGAAAACTTTTATAGAAAATGTAGAGAAATTAAATGAGGACACTCAATGGACAGATGGGACATTCATTGGCACTTAGATATTTAAAACATGAATTCCTTATTATACTAGAATCTCAAAGAGACACAATGAAAAAAGTGAACTTTCCAATTGATGTCGGTTTAGTTAAAATAATCCAAATTTATCAGTTAAAAATCGTAATTTTTCTTCTTTCCTCTACACAACAGCAGGGAAATTACAATTGCAAAGCACTGATTAGGCAACTGGCAATTGGCATATTTGTATCATCATATAAAGCAAAGCAATTCGACATTCGATTGAACATGGCCAATCAACTATCATCGAACGTCAAGAGCAAAGCGCAATTATCAAGGGGTCTCTCTGGTCGAGTCTGCAAAATTACAGCATGCCTTTACATGTGGTATGCATTACTATATGCATACGTGGTTAATATTCGTACATCGCGAGTGTCCTATGAACTTGTCAAATACAGATATTGCTAAAATCCTGAGGTTAAGCGTTGCTCGTTAAATTCATTCAACACATACAATCATGGGATACGCAACGACATATACATACATACATATACATATATATACATATACATATATATATATATATATTTATATATATATATATATATATATTTATACATATACATATAAATAAACCAGACCCAGTAGCTATTAGAATTTATTCCCAATGCAATATTATCGATTATATTTACCACTGGATATGAAAACTTTTTAATAAGTTTACTCTAAATGAAGAACTAACTTAAACGAGGAACGTAAGTTTGTAACGACTAATAAACAAGTTGAAGCTACTCTTTACAATTTTTTCTTCCTCAAACTTATACGGAAAATTTGTTTATTTTTCCTTCATCTGATTCCAATTTAAATGGAATTAATTCCTTTGATTAAATGAAGGTAGAATGAAACAAGAAAAGAAGTTAATTTTCTTTCGCTTCTTTGGGAGTTTTGCTTTTGATTAATTGCTTTTGCAGGAAATGCTTCAACTGTTGGTATGTATTTCGCCTAGTCATAAAAAACATTTTCGATCGTTTCGGAATAGGTGCAATCTTACAGGAAAATCCAGGTTTTTAAATATTTAAACAAATAGTTAAATTGCGAATAACAAGTTGTAATCGAGACTGGTGCGAAAAAAGGCACAGCCTATAGTGGTGGCAGTGGCAACCCCCATAGTCGTTTAACAATTCACGGCGCGTCCGCGTTAACAACGTTACGACAACAAGCTGGAGTTGTAGAAACTTATAACGAGAAAATAATGAACCCGGTTCACCGAGTCTGCTTGGAATGCGAGCCGGAGTACTAAAGCTTTCCTTCTCTCTTTTCATTTCTCTCTCTCTCTATCTCTCTCTCTCTCTCTCCGTGCAGTTTTCAGTTCGTACCCTCTTGCACTGTTTCAGACGTTCACCTGATACAGTCTTGCAACCACCATTCCCATCTCTTCTTCTCTTCCTCTACAGACTCGACTCTCTTCTCCTCTCTTTTCGTCGTTGCCATTCAGGAAAGTCTCTCACGAGCTACCAGCTAGTGAACCAACCACTTCACCCATGCAAATTACTGTCCCGCGAACTACTTCACTCGCGGCTGATGCTGGTACCATTTCCACCACTTCTCTGTCTCTGCAGGTTAAATCGTCAAGGGTCCTTCCAAACCTGAACGGCATCCAGTCATCTCCTCTTCGGTCATAGACAATTTTATGAATACTTTAACTATTGTTGAGACGAACCGCTTTTCAGAGAGCTAATTCACCTCGAGTGATTACCACATGGAAGACCGGAGTTCAATTCTCCACTGGAGAGCCAATTTTGCAAAAGGAAAAGGTAATGTAGACGGTTTTGAAAACTTTAACCGACTTCAAGTGATTTCAAGAGGTTTCTTAATTCAAAAATATTGGATTAAAGGACTTTGAGGATTTTCTAGGGATTTAAACTGGTTTCAAGAGATTTCATGAAATTTCTAGAGAGTTTAGAGGATCCTGAGTCAAATTTTAGCCAGTTCCAAGTAGAACCTACTTTAGGCCTGCCTAACCGTCTATGTCCTCTTTTGAACCCTCTTTAAGACCTACGTAACTCTGCAGATTCTCTTTTTGCTCTCCTAGGACCTATCTTCACTTATTTCGTATTTATATAAGTTCATTACACTTTTATTATAATTTTTTAATTTACTTAATTTGTAACTGTATAATAAAAATAGTTAAGAATAATTAGACAGAGTTAAAAAGGTGAAATATTTCAACAGTTTTTGATCAATTTTCAAGGATTTCGAAAGAATGTCAAGGAATTAAAATGCATATCCTTGAAACTAATATTAATTATCATGGATAATGAAAAATAGCTTATAAAGAAGTCAAGGGATTATGAAAATGTGCTTTAGCGGCATTCCTGAAGAAATAAACGAAATAAATAAATAAATATATATATATAGAAAGAGTTTCTTGCAGAATTTTTCACTTGTAAAGAGATTCTCTCGATGCAAAAACTCTACTCTGATATTTCGTTATGTCTTCTATACGGTGTACTTTACGCTCATCCCTTTTACTCTCCTCTCTCTTCTTCTGGCAAAGAATATTTGAATTTCGCAGATTCCACGTTTACCGATGCGCCAGCAGGAATAAAAAAAAGGAAGAAAAGAAGGAAGAAAGGAAGGAGGGATCATGTCATTGAACGAAGGGCGGGAGTATTTGTATTAGAAGAACGAATCGAGGCTGGTATTTCTTGAAGGAATCTGCCCTCGACAAGCGAAGACACAAGAGACTGATGTCCCATCCTATCTCTTCTCTTCGCATCTCATCGTCATTCAGCGGATCTTGAAGTATGCTCTACAAAGGTTAGTAGTGGTATACAGTCGTACCCAGAATGGATTACGGATTCAGATAGGATACCGAATCAAAGCCGTTTTCCATGACCGACAGGGTGCAATGCGACACCTCATCATTCCAACACGTACACCTAAGGATTCTCCGTCTTGCGGTACTTCTATTTTCACTCAAAAAAAAAAGGACTCATTTGCTCTTTTTAGTCAAACACTATTGGAAGCTCTGCGGATTATGTAACTGGACCAAACTGTATACTAGGATTCTTTGCGGCTTGAGCCATTCGTTCCGGAGGCAGAAATTTATGCGGTATTCTCTATAAAAATATACTTGCTCTACTTACAGTGATATTCAAACATTTCTTCCTTTATTCTCAGCCGCTGCATCTGAAACAGTAAAAAGTAACTTATATTATCTAAAGCAATAATATTCCAAATAATTATCATTGTAGTTAAAGATTCCCAGACGGTTAAATTATTATACTAAAAGTTTTTTCTCTTTTTGTTACGGGTGGACCCTGTAATTCACAGAAAAAACAAAGGATAAAGTTTACATCGATTTCAGGGTAAAAATTCACTGCAACAAAAATTAACCTAGTCGAATAAACTTTACACTAAAAGAAGATAATTTTGGGTTTTTAAACTGTCTCGGAATAATTTTTCACTGAAAAAGCGTCGTCTGCTATGCGGTTCACAAAGAGAGAAAAATAACAAAGTGTGGATAAAGTGGGTCTTAATATCAGGACATCAGATTTTAAAAAACGTTGTACTTACTTCAATTTCATTAAAAAAATTATTGTATTTATCTCGGACTAATAAAAACATATTTTTCGGTATTACAGTTTAACATGGCGGATTGTTGATATGTCAATTGCTTTATTCCCAGTCACGAAAAATACGTTTTCATTCGTTCGCGGTAAGTGTAATTATTTTGAAAATAATAATTAAATAAGTACAACGTGTTTTTTAAATCTGGTATCCTAATTTTTAGCTCGAATTTACTCATATTTTGTTGTTTTTCGCATTGCTGTTAAGGACGTAGCAGACGATGGTTTTTATTCCATCCTAGGATAAGCTTTCGCCAAATAGCGTGTAAACTTTAACCGCGGAAAATTTTATCTGCAACAAAATTTAACCATAGTTTTTTCTGTGTTTTTTTTTTCAAATATTTCAACATTGATTCATTATATCCTATGAAATACCCCCCTTTCCATGTAAAAGATCGTATTTCCTCCCCCCAAGCTGTTAAATAATGAATGAATTGTCCCTAAGAGTAATCTTTAAAGAATAATCAGGAACAAAAAGCAGGAAATCTTCTTTCGACTACGAAAATCCTCTAATACGTCAAAAGCAATCAAATGCATTTCAGATCGCCGAGTTTACAACCCTCCATCTTCTTCTCTGATTCCCTTTATTTTTTCTTTCGAAATTTTTCGAATTGCCGATGTCGTGGCCACGCGGATGACACGAATGTGGTCGTTTTCGTAATTATTTCGAATGCACAACTTGTTTCAATCCCCCAAAGCTCTTCCATGCTCTGCTGCAGCCAGCATCTCGCATTTCAATGTAATCCCGCCGTGGGTGGGTTGCCTCTTTTCCTATGCTTCGTGGGGGACATCAAGGACTGCTTGGAACTTAAACTCAGAAAAGTTTTAATCCGCGGTCCACTCAAGCATAGGCCAAGATCATATAATTGGGAATGAAAAAAATACGAGAAAGCGAAGGCATGCTTAAGTAGAAAAATCGCGATTTGGTCAGACATGTGAGTTC
Organism: Synergus gifuensis; assembly: GCA_904066015.1. NCBI lineage: Eukaryota > Metazoa > Arthropoda > Insecta > Hymenoptera > Cynipidae > Synergus > Synergus gifuensis. Next base: position 15,440 of record CAJFCO010000138.1, read on the forward strand.
AATTTGCATATAATAAAATTTAATTGATAGATATGTGTTGACAATATATCAATAAAGAAGAATATCTTCAACGTATAACTTTAGTTATAGTTAGTTAAGCAAAAAATTTCCGAAATTTGTACCAAAAATTTTGATGTATGGACCTTCATACCCTTTTCTTGAAAACTAAAATAATTGTCCAAGTTATTGAATCTTCACAATACTTTAGGGACGATAAATTCTAAATTTCTTTTATTTTTATTACGTAATATGTCTCGCATAATTGCATTTGATTACTTGATTACAACTGATTTTAATAAGTCATATGTAATCTCATTACAGAAGTTATGTGCCCTCGCAACAAGTCTAAGTCGAAGAGTTGCAGTTGGAGAGATTTTTATGCAAACGTTAAATAATAAAATTAGCGTGCCGTTAATACCTCTCGTCGGCACAGCCGGGCTTTTATACGGTTAATTTAATGATTTTCGTTATTGGTTCCGCCACCATAAAGCTATCCTCGCACATCTGTTGCCCACATCGATTTTAATATCGTTTCGTTGGCCTGAGGCCGCCCCGGTACTTCTGTAAAGTCGTTGCATTGCATTTGCTTTCTGCTTCCGGTTTTGGTTAAGAAGACGGTTTCAAACTCAGACGCGCGTCGCTCTTTCTCTTGGCACGCGACAGCCTGATGGATCTAGTCTCTCATTAATATTCTCTCCTCTTTAGACTCACTTTATCTTATAGCTGCTTCGTTCGAACATTTTATCGTCCCGTGTCTTCGAGTCGACTGAACAAATTACGGTATCCATCACTTTTATGACTTCCTCCCTACCTTAATACTTTTTCATTTCTTCATTCCCAAATTTCATTTCATTTCAGTTTCATAAATTCTGATATGAATGTCAAGTTGTACAACTTTAAATAGCAATTTCATGTCACGTGAATTTCCTTCAAATCTCTTGAAATTATCTTAAATACCATGAAATCTATTTAAATTCCTGAAAATTCTACAAAATTTATTTTAAACCCTCAAAATTCATCAAAATTCCATGTAATTTTTAGAAATGTCAGTATTACATTTTAAGTAATTCATTCAAGCACTATTTCAACAATTTTGTCCAATTTTTAACTTCCTTCAACCTTGATTAAAAGCTGTATTTTAGTAATGCAGGCGCTATTACATCCTTCCGTCTTTTAGAAACTTACTCGTCACAGAATCATAAATTCTTTCTCTTACAAACTCACTAAAGTCTCCACGTCTTTTTACGAGACAACTAGAGCTTTATGTACTTGAAAAGATCATTAAGTCGAATGAGTAGAAGATAAGAGTCCTCGTAGGTCTTTTCACGGAAGACTGCTTACTAAGAAACCATATTATATCCTGTGAATCCACTGCTTCTTAAATATTAGCTAAAGCTTATTTTAATATCACTCTAACTCTAAAATTAACAAAAACTCATATTTTCTTTACTCCCATTTCTCTTCACATATTCATTCATATACATTACTTCTCTCCTATACATTAATTTATGCCGATTTCATCATTTCTGATCATGTTATTAATTCTTTTGAAGTTTCCCCACACCCAGAAAAAAGTTTCTTTAAATCAAAGAAACTTTCTTTGAATCAAAGAAATTCTAGTATTGATATACGGTCAAAGAAACATTTGTTTGATTTAAAGAAATTTTTTTATTTGATTTAAAAAAATATTTCTTTAATTTTAACGGAAAATTTCTTTCAATTAAAGAAATATTTCGTTGCTTCAAAGCAATAAAGATTTCTTTAAATTAAAGAAATATTTGATTGCTTCAAATGAAAAATTTCTTTAAATTAAAGAAATATAATTTTTGATTTGACCTTTATATTTCTTTATATACACTTTATTCTGCACGATCTAATCCCACTTTTATGTAAATTTTTGTTACTTCTGTTCACAATTTCGTGTACAGAAATTATAATTTCTTAATAAATTCAGAATGAATTAAATTTTTTTAACTTAAATTTTCATAAAAATTGTAAATTCTCACACTTCTTGTAAATCCTCACACTCATGTAAATCTCACACTCTTGTAAATTTTCACACTCTTGTAAATTGTCACATTTCTTGTAAATTCTTACAATTCTTTATCCTCGTCTTTATCACACATTTTAACGATTTAAATGATTATGAAGACTTTATCTAGCCGGCCGCGTCCGCTTTTACACAAACATTTGACAACACACGAGTTCACGAAAAGAATGCATTTCCGAAAGGCTTCTTCTCCTGCGCAATCGCGTGGCGCATTAATGATGTGGATTATAAGAAAATCTTTCTTCACTCAAAAAAATGCCTAGTTAAGTTAACTAGAATTGTGGGTTAAATATTGCCTAACTATTTTTTCTGGTTAAATTAACCAGAATTCTGGTTGATTTAACCAGCATTCTAGTTGTTTTAACTAGCATTCTAGTTATTTTAACTAGCAATTCTTATTAAAATAATCAGAATTCTGGTTACTTTAACCAGAAAAAATAGTTAGGCTATATTTAACCCAAAATTCTAGTTAACTTAACTAGGCGTTTTTTTGAGTGTTTGATTCAAAGAAATAATTTGTTTATTTCAAATTACTGACTCTAAAGAAATTATTTCTTTCATTTAAACTATGAACTTTCTTAAATCAAAAGAATTTTGTTTTAAATCAAATAAATCATTTAAACAAATAGTTTCTTTAAGTGAAAGAAACTACTTGATGTCATTTATTAAAATCAAAGAAATTTTCTTTTAATATAAAAATATTTGTGTGTTAAATCAAAAAAACGTAGTCAAAAAAATGTTTTCTTTAATTTAATAAGAACTTTTTTCTGGGTGCACGTTTATTGGATTTTTCTCTCCCCCAGTCGACATATTTTACAGATTTAATTCACTCGTGACTTCGCTCAGAAGTTTCGAAGAATCTTGAGTGGATCGAAATTCTGAAGCGAAAAAAAAGCGTAATCCGGCCGTTCGAAAGACAAATCGTGGGGGCTTTATTTATCGAATGAGTTTCACGTTTTCCGACTATATCCCTACTTAACGGCTTCGCTCAATTTCATTTTGAGTGCATCCTTCAAAAAGTTGGCCCCATAAAAGTACACGGTATTCAGTCCTCCGGGGACGTTATTCGTTCTTCTCGTGAACGAGGGTCAGGACTTTTCGAATCGATGTATAAGTAACGCGGAGGTGAATCTGTTCGGGGTGATTTAGACGAGAGTACGATTCACGAATATCAAATTGAAAGGCGGAATTTTAGGGACTCCCAATACTAGAAGTTTGACAGTTTCTGAAACTTACTGTCTTTCCTCAACTCTTCTTCCTTACCTTTTGCACCAGGCCCGAATTGGGCAATCGATAAACCCGTCAGAGAAGATTATTACAATTGACAAAAAGTGTATTAAAAAAACCATGATTTGCTTTGAATGAATCAAGTTTGAAAAGAATAGTTTTTCAGATGACATATTAATTAATATTATTAATTAATAACCGTATTAAATTCGAATTTGGGCCTCTTTATTACAAAATTCAAGAATTCGAGGTTTTTGATCAGCAATTAATTTAATTCTTAAATTTATAAAATCCTCGGTTTATTCAAACTTCTTGAAATCCTAAAAATTACCCGAATTTTTTTGTAGCTTCTCAAAATTGTTTTAAATCGTTCGATATATTTTGCTATCTCTAGACATTTTTTTAAAGTTTAGTATTATAATTATATAAATATATATTTTTAAAGCCATTTCTTTCTTATATGGAGAATGCAAACCATGCTACTGAGTTGCCGAATAAAGCTGTCAAACGCACAATTTCCTTTTCGTTGACTTTGCCTTTCTACACTTATGACGCGAAATCAGCATGCAAAGCGGAAAAATTGTCGATTCTAACTGAGGGATCAGGAGTCTCTTTTTCGATATTCCGAGGTAATGATCACGGTAGTTCCTTTGGGAGTTGCGAAAGCGACCAGAGGCATAAGGGTGAGATGGTAGATAACTGGTTAGATAGGTAGGTCAACCATCCCACGAGTCCAAAAGCCAATCACGTTCGTACCTCTCCCGGGTCTGTTACTTCACCTTTCGCGAATTCCAGAAATACTTTTCACTCGAGTGAGAATCTGGAGTGTAAAAAAATGACATGAAAAAAAAAAAACGAAAGAGAAAAAAAATCATAGCTACATGCAGAGCCTAAAATTAAAAAAATATATGTAATACGACACACTTTGTATACTCCAGAAAAACCTTTTAGAAACCTTACAGAAATCTTTTGAAGCAATTAAAAAACGAAAATTAGAGCATTTTTCATTTCAGTGAATTATATATCTTTGCGAAATATGATTTTCTTCTTAAAAACACTTACACTCTTTACGAGAGTATAATCTCCTGTAATTTATTTCTCTTTAAATGCAGCGACGACATTTCACAAGGGAGAAGAAGCGAGTTTATTTTACAGATTGTTGTAATTCAGACTTCAGTCTTTGAATTATCTCAACGTCCAAACTTGGAAGCAGGTAGCTTTAAACGAATAGCACGGTACCCAAGGCGGTTATAAGAACTCTGTGTGGAATCTCGACCATTCACTGTTTTCACGGAACTTTTGCTATGTGGAATTTTCGCAATCTTCACCCGGTTTGCGTTTATTAATGTTCGTCGGAAAGGTACTTCGTAAGAGAAACTGAACCCGATGAATTAAGAGCTATGGTCTTCAAGTTCTCAGAATAGCATCCTCATGATTATATTTTCGTCGAAAAACAAGCACTTTTAGCCATATTTATCTTTATTATTATTATTATCTTTACTATTAATAGATGGCATTTCTTCTGTAGATTTTTTTTTAAATAATAACTAATTTCTCAAATGGAATTTGAGAATTGGAATTTTTCAAAGATAGGATTTTTCAATGTTTGAATTTAACAGTCCATTTAAGAGTGAAAATTAGAAGAAACATTTAAGGGTCCAGTTTCTCAATTGGCGCATTTTCAATATCGAAACTCATAGAAGAACTTTGAGCAAAGTCTATATATAGTTGCGTATAAAAATCGTGATCTCGGAAAGGCGAGCGAATTTTCGCTTACTCGCCAGGCTGTTATTACTTCTTCGTGAGTTCGCTTGAAAAATCTATTTTCTAGAGTTTCTAGGCAGTCGAAAGGATTGTCTAAGCAAGGAGAAGATAATAAAATTTTGCTAGAAACTGTTGCACGCATCACACAATATTAAATCAAATAATGAAACACAACTTATTTTTCTCCTCCCAGAAATGATGAAAATTGCATGATAGAGACAGTTTGCAAGAGGCATTCATTTTTGGAAAATATCAACCAACAGTTAAGATGTGACCGAGAAGGTGTAATTCGCAAAAGTCAGTTAAAACGAGGGCAAGGGGAAATAACCATTATCGGACATACGTGAGCCATGGAAACAGCCTGGACATTTTCCGCACTGAAACCTGAGATGAGATGACTCTCGTAGACTTTTTCCTACTTGAACGCACAGCGTGTGCGGCATCCCTCACTTGGCAGGCGATATTGGTTTACATACACACTAGCATCTTCTTCTTTTTCCTATATTCATGTGTGTACCGTCACAACTTTGCGGAAAGCGAGCGGTACTCGCAAAGACATACAAAAAAGTATTGTTCAGAAAGTTACATCAAAGTATATTGAAATACATAGGGTATAGTTGCGGGAAACTTATGTATCGTATCTGTAGTTATTGAGATCATAATATTCCATGAATAGCAAGTGAATAGAATAAGGCCTAAAATGTTTTGTAGTCCAAAATAAAAAGGAGCGCAATGAAAAATTTACTTATTTCTAAAGAAAAGGCACAAAATTGTACAAATTTGAAATAAAATTATAATAGAGTGTATAATTGTACAGTAAAAGTTAAAACTATACATTGAAAGCATTCAGGACTGAATAAGTTTATATTAAATCATTAAAGGGAGAGAAGAGAGATTTTTTTGAGATGAAAAAGTACTTTTCACTCCCTAGGGAATGAAAAGTAAAACTTTAGATCTGGATACGGAGACGAGTATTGAAAACATACACATGTCGAAAAAATCCCTCTCTTTTACGACACATTATATTTCATATAAAAAAGGCATGAATACGGCTTTTTTCATTTTTTATTTTAAATAAAAATACTTTTCATCTCCCATGGAGTAAAAAGTACTGAAAAGTGCGTTTTAGTGCCTAAGGAAGAAAAAGTAGAACTCTAGAACCACTTCATAGACATGAAAAACAGCTGATATAATGCATGTATCATAAAAAACATTGTAGGCCCTGGATTGGGATGGATTTCCAAATTAGATTAACTTTGAGTTAAAATTAGATTTGAGACCTGATCTGGAAATGGTAATTTATACTTTGAACCGATGATAATTTGATTAGGCGCTTGTTTATTTCCTCGAAAATAAAATTCGACATGCCGAGAAGTTTTTAAAGCTAATTTTATTTTGACAAATTGTATGTTTCGGGAAGTGAGGATAGTCGCGAAGGGAAGATGGGTAAGCAGTAGGCACATCTGGTAAGGACTTGAGATCCTCGCTTGAGACAGGCGAAGCATATTCTGACCCCCTCTTTCCCTCGGCAAATATTCCTCCTCGTAATCGAAATGCATATATACATGAGTTTGAGTGGTGTTGATATGCGTCCTATAAGTATATATGTATATGTTTGCCGAGTTGTGGCTGTGATAGAAGGGAACGAATCAACGTGTTAGATGAAAGGTGGATTGACGAAAGAGAGGAAGAGAACAATAGAGAATGATGTGTCATCCGAAGCTACGTATGTTTGACCTGACGAACAAATTTCCATTAACGCTCGGCTTGACTTCCCAGCGAAGGGGCTGCCCTAGCCAATCAACACGAGCTTGTTTTTGAAACTACCAACTGATACTAAAAAAAAGCGATTTCACTATTTCTATTTGACTTCTTCGGAATAAGAATAGTTAATCATACAGCGAAATTCTAATCCTAATTTTATGTAGGTCATTAAAAATATTTTAAGGGGGTGAATATAAAGAAATTCAAAAAATTTCAAAAGATCAATTCGGCAACAGGTGTACACCTGAATTTGTTATTGGTTAACTCCTCCATCTAAATAAACTTTTAATCATAGATACATTTTATTTTTTTTGAAATATATAAAAATGAACAATTATCTACCGTTCCTCAATCTTCGAAATTAAATTTTATCTGAGTCACTGAATAAAATCAGTAAAATGATAATAACATTCTATTTCAATTCCAGATTTTTTATTTCTTTATTAATATTTTACTAGTCTATTCTTATTTTATTTTTTAATTTCAATTTATTGGTTCAGAGCGAGCTTTTTTTTCTGTAAAATATCACATTGGTGTATCGCGCGACAGTATCTTTTGGCAAAGCTGTTTCGTGCTGTGTGTGGTGCGAAACGTACATATCAACGTGCGTATGCAAAAGCGATTTATCTCCATGATAGTCATTATTTCAGTGAGTTTGCGTTACAGTACAAAATTACATTAACATAAACACGCCAGATGGGCGTATGCATCAAAAGCATACCATAATATTTTGCAGTATCTCTTTCAATCGATCGTTGTTCTATTTTTTCCGAATTATGTCATTACTTCAATAACATTTGTTCAATTCCATTTTAAAATAATCGATATCAATCTAATATGTCTACTATTAAACGAATTATCTCAATATCTTTTTAGAATTTATACATGCCTTTAATGCTAAGCGTAATATGTAGTTTAACTAAACCACCCTGAAAACTTTTCACAAGTAACAAAGACACGCATGATTCAATTAAAAAGTCATCTTAAGATGGAAAACGTTGAATAAAAGTCGCAAGTCGTATCTGCATTTCAACCACATCCGAGCCATTTGCATCTCATTCTGTAAGTTATATCACTTTCATTAACGAAGTGGAACAGCGGAGTTTCGCCTTTCCAAACGACCTATAAACTTTTACAACAACGCAGTGTATACTACTTCAAATTCGAGATATCGATATGACCTATGACGTAAAAAGTTCTAAAACTTCTTCAATTTCTTGTTAGTTTATGAATTTTTACATGAAAAATATTTTATAGTTTATTGTTTATACTTAGACTATTTTGAAATTCTTTGACATTTTTCAATGTGGACATAAACCCCCTCAGATATTTAAAACTGTTCTTCATTTTCATGAACGTTTCAATGACAACATATATAAAATTATAAAGAGGCTTATATTCATATTAGATTCACGTCAAAGATGGTTTAAAGCTTAACATTTGCATGCCCTCAATTTCAAGAGCATACAGCTAGCTTTCATGATATTGAATTCTATAATTCCTGTCCTTTTATGAAAAATAGGAAGATATAATTCAAAGAAAATTTGATTTGAATATAAAGTATAAAAAAGCATTTTTAATATTTAGTTGCGCGTCTCAACATTTTAATATAAAAAGTGCAATCTTCTTGAAAATCTTTTAAGTGAAATTTTTTCCTCAACTTCTAAAATAATTTACCGACAGCACTAAAGGTGTAACTTCATAGCGTTATTATTGAAAAAAAAATATTTTTACAGACTCGCATAAATTTTAAATGCTTCTTGATCGGCTTTTCCGATAAAAACGAACGCGGCAAGTACTTTGTGGAATTATTTTTGCCGCGCAACAAGATGAGAACAGAACGACTATCATCCTGATACCTTCTCTGGGCTATAAACATTGTTCTGAACCTAAAAGGAATTCAGAGGAGGTGGAGGTGGAGGCAGACACAGTTTTTAAGAAAATTGTCTAGGCGAAAGTACGATCATGTCAGCCAGAACGTTACGAGCGAAGTCACCTGCGGGTATTTTTTAGCAAAAAGATGTCGAGCTTTTGCCATTTTTCCAGAAATAGAAGAAAAAAAAAAAGGATGATAAAAGTGGTTGGACCGCGAAAGGTCCTCAGCAACGAGACATCGAGGTCGAGTGTTTTTATTCCATTACTGGGAGCGCCAACCTCTTAACCACTTACTTAACCCACGACCTTCACCCTTATCTCCTCTTCGTATATACTTGATGGTGTTCGACATCTCAAATATTATCTGTCGATCCGATCATCGCTTCACCTCACCAGTTGGGATCGACGGGATATATTCCCTCCTTACAGCTTCCCACAACGACGTCTTAAATGCAAATCCACTCTGACGCGCACGTCATTGATAATTATCGTTTCAATATCCGAGATTTCGGCTTATCTCGTTTAACTCCTTATCCTAGATTAAAAAAAACGTCAGAAAAATGATGGTTTTCAGTGAAAAGAAAATATGAAAACACTACTTCTTATTTGGAAGGGGCTTTCGAGTTAAAGAATATATTCTCATTCAATTAAGTGAATTACAAAATTTTTTGACATCTTTTATAATCCTATCAACCTTTTCAAGTTCCCAAAAAATTCCCTAAAATCTCTGAAATCCGTTGCAACACTTTGGAATTCCATAAAATTCTACAAGGTTTAGAAATTCACAGGAGTTACTTGAATTCGTATAAATCCCTAGAAATTTGATGAATTTGTCTATTGAAATCCTTAAAAATTACTCAAAATCCCATATATGTATAATCATTCGAAATTCCTAAGCATATTTTTTTATTCCTTAAAATTCCATGACATTTTTTAAAAACATTTAATATTTATTAAATTATAATATATTTAATCCACTTAATATTTCGAGATCCCTTAAAATTCTTAATATGACGTGTAATCCTTTAAATATTTTCAAAAAGCGATTCAATTCTATTTTATCCTCAGAAAAAACTGCTATGGTTGTGACAACCACAGAAATAGTAAAATATGGTACAACTACAATTTGTGGTTTCCACAAGTACAACTATTATGTGGCAACAATCACAGCTACGTAGCAACTATTATTAAATAGTTTCCACAACCACATATAGTTCTGTTAATCAAAATTGTGGTTATGGCAACCAAAAATGAGTAGTTGTACCATATTTTAATTAATAAATTTTTAATTAATTAATTTTAGAACTGAATGCGTTTAAGTTTCCGTCAATTACATCAGCGAGTAAGTAGTAACAGTCGTGTTTAGTGTGGCGTGCAATCTCGTCGTTGGGTCGTAGTTTGCGATCGTTTTCGCAGGCCAGTGGTCTCGCCTAAGACAACTGTGAGAATCGGCCTCTGGGGTAATTCGCGACTTCTTCGGGGGTGGTTTTCCACAGAGAGGCGGAGCGACGTCGCGCGTCGGATAACTGAAACGTCCACCCCCGAAGAACGTAGTGGGGAGTCACCGTCAACTCAGTTTCTATCCAAACTTCGGGGTGATTTCACGCTCGTTTCGTGTCCTCCGGTTCAAACGAGCACGTGACTAAAGTGCTCAATTTTCCTCTAGAAAATTCATTCAATCTCAATAAATAATGAACTTCAAAATTTCTCATTAAAGGGATATTGCTGTCTCTCAAAAAGATTCTACACATACAAATTATAAATATTTATCATTTTTTGATCCATCACCTAAAGTACACACCACTAAAGTGTTTTACAAAAAAAAATTCAGTGTAAATGGTATATATACAATTTTGGAAAATGTATCAAACTTACTTTTTTTGTAGTGAATTCACACTATTGGTTAAAAATTCACGCAGAGACCTCTTTTAATTTTACATTTCTTTGAGGGATTTTAATATATTTATTTATTAATTTATTTAATACATTTTTATGAGTGCATCAAATTGCGGAAATATAAAATATTAAAAAATATACATTTCTATTCATTGACATGAATTTTAGTCATTTAATTTCTGATATTAAAATTTTATTGTCGGTGTGTAATGTTAAGTAGACAGTAAATTCTCTTTGCATCATAAATTGAAAAGCAAATAATATTGTTAACATCAGCAGGATGCATAAAGGGATGCGAAGATATAAATAATTTAGGATGTAGACAAATTCTCGTGCGTCATGAATTGCGAGATATCACGTGTACATTCTGTGACCGGAAGAGACGAGATTTTTTGACGTTTTCTAGTTTCTGTACGTCAGTGTTTTTAGAGATTTGCATGTTTCAAGAGGATTCTAAGTTACGGATTATTCAGGAGGCTCAATGTTCAAGGTATGAATAGAGTTGCACTTACATCAACATTTATGACACTTTCACTATTTTACAGATTAAGCGAATAATTAATAATTATTGAATAATGTGTTTTCATTTTTCTAAAAGTAGTATACTTATTTTTCTGTGCTTTATACCTTTTGTCACTTGGATGTGCTCAACAGCAGCTTAAATTAGTAGCTACATTCAAGCAAACAGCTCTTTGTTCACTTTCAATGAAAACCTCGTCCTTTCAACTATATTACGTGTCCCATTCACAATTTTACATCAAACGAGAGTAGAACCTATTTAAAGAACTGTTATTCAAACTTTTACCAAGAGAATGGAAGTATTTCCGAACTAAATAGATAGTAAAATGCGAAATTAACTGGTGACATTTGATTTTAAATTTAATTTCAAATTTTTGTAAATCGCAGAAAAATTTCACCGAAAGAAAAACTCTGCTAGTGATGTTTGACATTATTTATGAAAATATTTATGTGCTGTAAAATACCAATTTATTTCCTTCAATTTGTGGGAAACTCGCATGTGGTATTACATAACATAAAATATTGATAAACCACTAAAACATTTAATATACAAAAAGGTGAATGTTATGAAAAACGCGAGTCATAAAACTTGATAAAAGGGTTCATTTGCAGTGCAGTTGAAGTTATAATAGTTCATTAGAAATTTTTGCATAAACGTGATTTTAAGAGGTAATTTTCAAGAAAAGTATTCAGAAAACAACTTGATGTATAAAATAGTTCATTTTGGAAAAATCCGCCTGCTAATTTAAATCCATAAGTAATTTTTCCCATCGCGACTCGACTACTAATAGATAACAAATGAGGTCTTGAAACTTTTGATCGCCTTGGAAATAGCACTGAATGTCGACAGTTTCGAGACCCAGTTTCTAAAGGGCTTTTCACCTTGATATACAGCTGCAGATGGCTAAACGATGTCGAAGCAAGTCACAGAGAAAAGTTCGACGAGAAACTTGAAAGTGTTTTAGAAGAATAATTAGATTTATTCGTTTATTCTCTTGTTTAGCATTAAACTCAGAAATCCTCCATTCCTGGAGCTTATCCAACATATAAACCACAAAACCTTATTGCGAAACTTTATGGGCTCAATATTGTTTGCATTTTAGAGGGAAATACGAAGAGGTTCACTTCCTTATTGTATAATATAATATAATATAATATATCTTTATATAAATTCTATTAACATGAAATTTGATTTGACTCTTTTCATTGCTCTTTCAAGTTTCCACTTATAGTGGAAATTAATATAAAATGAAGTTGTGAATGTAATTTTTTTCTTTACATCATTATGAGAGAAATATCTATGAATAAATTCTTTCAGGGATGTTTAATTATAAATGGACAAACAGTTTTAATTAAGTAAATACATTTTCTTGTTAGGGAAATTATTCCCTTAACTACAGAAAAGGTTTGGAAAAAAGAAAAGAGGTTTGTTTAACTTTTCTAGAAAAGAACCGTGCATTTTTGTACACGTTTATATACGATGTTTCTTCCTTGTATGTACATTGTACAAAGAGGACGTATAGTTTTAGCTTCCGAGAATAAGTGGAATGCGTCTATTGGAAGAGCCAAAAGAACGAAACGCGCAGGAAAGAGTTGGGAATCGCTTTAAACTACCATCCACTTCACATTCCTGATTTCAGTTAGGCGTTTGTTTATTTCTTTTCGAGCTCTCCGAAGCACTTGAATTGCACGTCCGCAGAGTCCGTGCAACTTCAAATTCAATACATCACGAAATGCGAGGGTAAAAAAGAAAGAAAAAAGAAGTTATTCCTCAGTCCTTAATTCAATAACGGAAAACAATTATCCGTCTATAATTTTCATCATAATGCATCCACTATCTACATTATTGAATTTAAATTCTTTGAATAATTTTTCGTCGAAATTAATAATCCTGTGGATCCAAGTAGATAATTAAATATGACTTGCGAAGAATTGCTGAAGTTATAAACGTAATAATTGCAAGCCCAATATTCTCAAATATGATGCTATACATATAGGCTTTAGATTTTTATAGCATTTACATGCGGGAAAATATGACTCATCTTTTGAGATTGTCTTTCCAAAAAGAATAAAGGGAGTGAATGAGAGAGCGACTTTTCATTTTTGAAAACAATTGTTCTCTGACAAGGGAAAGAATGAAAATCTCATTGTCAGTTTCCAGAAAAAGGTCATGCATTTTTAAAAAGGGTTCTCTCTTCCAAAAACCTACAATGAAGATCTCTCATAAATTAAAATCGACTGATAATGTACTGAAAAAAAAAAAAAAATATCGTCGCAAAAAAATAAAAGGAGAGAGCGAAAGAATGAAAATCTTAGTTTCAAGAAAAAGGTCATGCATTCTCATATGTTAGAGCTGATCAATGTCATGAAAAAAGTAATATCTTGTTTAGTGTAATTGGTATATGGAGCGAGTATTAGCAAATGCAAGGAAAAAATTGAAATTTGGATTTAACTCGAATATTATCTCAGAGTCAGCATCTGAGTCAGCAAATCTGAATGTTTTCGCGTGCACTTAGAAATGCATAGCTCGAGAGAATAGCTGTTAGCTAAAGCATCGTAGCTATCGTTCGGTCAGAGGTAGTTAGGGCAAAACAATTGTGCTCGACTTAGGGTTGTCGGTGGTGCATATAGAGGGTGCGCATAATGGCGTCGATTTGCGGTGTTTTGCCCGGGTTCAAGCAAGGCGGAATCGTTTAGCACGCGATCTTCTCGTAATTTTGTGCTCGCCACACGCCACGAAAGCACCCCAAAAGCTTTACTCATCTCATCCCTCAGGCAAAATGTATGTACACGTATGTACATGTCGCTTCACGAATCTGGAAAACACCTCACGCCCCCAAGTTATCGTCGCACGCAAAGGCTAATTGATCAAAAGATTGTTAACACAGCTTGCACCCACTTTTCTCAAACAAATTGATTATTACATGCCTACTATAATCAGAGCTCTCCAACTTTTATGCACTCTACAATCATCGCATAACTTGATGTTATCTTTGATAAATTAGCTACCACTTGCCTCGCTTGAATTCAGATTGAAATTAATTAATTTTTTTAATGCTTTAATTATATATTGTTTTAAATGCAGTCAAGTTCAAAATTGTAGAAATTTTAATTAAATTTTGAATTTTAACTTCTGAATATAAAAAAAAAAACTACAAAATTTATGGCCGAATAGTTCACAATGAAACCATTACAAACAATTTTGTAAAATTGAGAAATTCTGTTTTCAACTAACAGAGTTTGAAACTGAACAATTTCGAAAGTTATTTCAGTATGAAATGCGTGAATAGTTGAATAATTTTAAATTGAAAACATTATTCAAAAACATTAGATTTGAAACTCTGAATATACAGATACTTTATTATTTATTTACATATCAGCACAGAAATTGTTAGCTTTCTGCAAATCCTCGTGTATTACCACCTTTTTTTTGTAAAGCTAGTATACCTATATATATGAGACAGAAATTGCGTAATTTTAGATTCAAATGAAGATAACCATTGGTAATGACCAGTGTCACGTGACCACACATAATGCATTCTAAACAACGAATATTTATATCGATTGCTAATAAATTGATTGATTATGATGAAACTGCACTAAAGGGTGTTTTCCTATTTATCATACTAGATCACGCCATTTCCGGAATTCTATAGTATGTGGTTTTCTTATTTATCTTTCTTTAATATCTCTTATATTTATTCTATATTCTCCTTTCCTGTTCTGCAATATAATTGGTTTGTTTGAATCAAAGAAACATTCTTTTGATATACGGCCAAAGAAAAAATTTATGTGAATTTAAAAGTTTTTTTGATTCAAAGAAATTTTCTTTAATTAAAAAAAAAAAATATTTCTTCATATTAAAAAAAATTTCTTTAAATCAAAAAAACTTTTTTTTATTCAAAGAAACTGTTT
>CAJFCO010000138.1:40449-51637 GCA_904066015.1 Synergus gifuensis
ATGGAAAGTATTATAATACAAAATTTTGAAGGTCTGGACTTTTTTTGTAGTCTGAGATTTAAAACATTTTAGGCCCTGATTACGGGAAGTATTAACGAGAAGCATTTTCATGAAAAAAGTCAACCGCTATTATCGCAGTTATCTATAATGTCAGGAGCCTGAACTGCAGGATAATATATTTTCATAAATCGGACATGTTGACTGAGTAACGTCAGCTGGTATAAATGGGAGTAAAGAAAGAAAGTCATGCATTTGCTTAATGCATTGCCGCAGCATCAATAGCATCTCTGTAGCATCTATTTGCAGTTCAAAAAATGCATTCAGGATGCATTCATTATTCGCGAAAAAGGGGGTGATTGGGTTTAACGAATTCGCGCGTGAAATTGCTTCGATTGAATTGGTCATTACTGATTTGCGAGCGTGCGAATATACGACAATAACGCTATATATTCCTATCATTGTATCGTACGTATCTAGAGGTACGTATTAATGTGTATGCGCAGAGAAAGGTGATAGTGTGAGTGGGATATAGGATTCGCTTTGCCCTATCGTAGGTATATATGAACGAAGAGCCGCGGGCCATCCATCGAACAATTTTGTGGCGGCAAGCCGATTGATCTGTTCGATTAACGTTCTGAATATCCGTTTTGTTGAATTACTACGACAATTCGACACAAAGCTGGTGTAGAAGTCGCAAACCTGAGTATGTAATGATTTACTTTCGGAAGGGCCAACATCAAAGCTGTGGGATAGAATATAGTTTGTTGTTTACATTCTAACAGCGCAATTGTTTGCTTAACCTCGTTGCATCAATTGTATTCGAAATTACATATAGGTGTGTTTACTCTTAGTATAGTCTCTGGTGCATATGAGTCATCCTAGTAATGATGAAAGAGTTAAAATTATTTCCACTTTGCATTTAGCACACATTCAATTGAAACGTTTTGCCAGACATATATGTTATATATATTTTTTGATATTTACAAGAGCTCCTTTGATGTTTCCTCTTCAACTTTCTCTCTCCCCATACAGGGAATATTTATTGCTAAACGAGTATTTTTCATTTCATATTCTGCAGAGTCCATTACTCGACAATAAATTAATTCCCAGTTCAGACTTGGATAGGAAATTAACTCATATATGTTGGTTCATGGTACGTAGGTTCTGAAAAGGAATCGATGAGAGGTTTCGTATTAATTACAGTTCGAACCCAATTACCGAGAGTCGTAACATGTAAAAAGCACCGTATGCTCGCATCGACTCCTACAACCCGAAAGATCTACAACAGCAGATTGAATTCTAAACTAAAAGTGGAGCGTACTGAGAGCCCGAATTCTATATTTAATGTCTTCCGTACTTTCAAATTATAACGATTAAAGGATGACTTCCCAACTTTCAGTGCATCGCAAGTTTGTTATTTCATTATAACATTTTCTTTGAAAATATATCATATTATATGTGATATTATATTATTTATTATATATAATATTTATATACGCGCATTAAAAAATATATATAGGAATTTAAAGGTATTTTACGAAATTTAAAGGAGTTTCACGAGATTTATTTGTATTTTAAGGAATTTTAAGTGATTTCACTAGTTTTGATAGCAAATTTTTAACATTTTCATAGTTTTATGTGTGAAACGACTTTTGAGTCACGTATAACATATAGAAGGATATACGTGATCGCGGTTATCATTAAGCAAATTGCTTCCTTTATAGGTAAGTCCTGTTACTTCTATAAAGGCTATAGAGCTTCTGGAGTTATGTTGGGGTAGGCAGTAGGATAAGGGGGAGGCTATATCTTGGCAACATCAATTTGACGAATGTATCCTCGGCCGCAACGAAATGTTGGATACCGTAATTCCACGCTCACGCTATCCGCAGCGGGAAGCAGTATGTCCAATGTAAAACGCAGTACTCTATATAGATATAGAGATGAATGGCTGAAGATTCATTGAAACTCACAGCAGACTATCTGCTCTGATAATAGGGTGAGAGGTGATGGTCCTGCTTCGACCACTACCCATCAGTCAACGTCTATTCCATGCCATAGCAAGCTGTTCTTATTACTTGTCGCTATCTTCCACCCGATTACGTATCTAATGACTTCCTGAATCTCAAAGTAGTCAGAATATAGGTACATTTTTTACCTACTTATAAAAGTATATACCAGCGTAATTCTTTTCTTTGTGTGATACGATTTTATGAAATTTTAAATAATGTTATGGTATTTACTTCAAGTTTTATTGAAAGGATTCAATAATATTTTCTATGCCGAAAATTAAATAACTTAATAAATAACTCTTAAAAATATATTTATTAATTTCCCTCAGCAATTTTTCAATGTTGGGCATTTTATATTGTCGGTGATTTTATAATTTCGAGAATTTTATTTTTCAGCAATTAATTCTTCGGGAATTATAGAGTATCGGAATTTTTCAATCATGACGTAAACCGCTGGTGCAGAAAATTATTTAACTTTGAATCGTTATTTTAGGAAAAATTTTAAACGCTTTTAATTGAAAGCTTTAATTTTTAACTTTTTAAACTATATTCTCACTTCTGGGATATTCGCTATAATTATCATGGATACAAAAAGTGTCTGTGGAATTCCAAATGTTTGACCTCCTTCGCCGTAGGGAATAAAAGTTTTTTTTTTAATTTCTATGTAATGTCGCACAAGAACTTTTTTTTTCATAGTTGGGTATTGATAAAGAATTTCAGGATAGAAATGCTGTCTTTTTTAAATTTAAATTTGAAAGCTTATTTCATTTTATATAACATGAAGAATTTAATTTCAAAGCAATATTAATTTTAAAGGAGACTTATTATATTGGATTTATATACAAATTGAAATACTCTCTAATTTCTACATTCGCTCTGCCAAATATAGAAAAAATTCTGCAATCACTTATTTATTCTTCAATAACAATTTTTCCTAAAAAAAAAATTTAAGGTAATTTTGGAATTATTCGAGTGCGCCTGAATAAATAATGACTCTAATTAATTACTGTGGTATAAATTCTGAAATTGAATCATTCCCTCAATTAAAACAATTATATTATTGCAAATTTACCTTATTGATGTAATCACTAAATGGAAACAGATATCTGTATAACTAGAAATCAGCAATATTAGAAATAGTGCACGATTTTCGACGACTATTCGTCAATCAAATTTAAAGACGCAAGATATGAAGAAAATCTCGACATAAATTTTATCGTTATCCGTTAAACCAATAACACGCATCCTCAAAAATGATATTTTTCTCCTATAAAAGCTCTCCAGAATTATATTCTCACAATTTTGGATAAATGCCAAAGAGACTTAATTTTATGGTCCACTAATATACTAAAACTTTGAAGAACACGCATGCAAAATTTAAAATTTGATGTGATCCCTCGAAGGTTTAAATTTTAATACCATCGGATGAAGTTGCCAGGCCATGCGGATGCGAATTTTAGTTTACATACCTCTGCTAGTATTACCACAGTGAAAAAAAAAAAAAAAAACTATCACAGGAAAGAAGCATCAATATGCCACATCACTCGCCAAAAGGCACATGATAGTGAGATATCATATCCCACGTATCCCCCTCATTTTCCCCTTACCCTTACTCATTTGGGCTGTCTCTCTCACACACTAACACACATGCATGTGTTATAAAATGCTCGTTATAGTTCCGTCGCACTTTACAAAGAGAAGGGTGAGGAATTTAATTTAGAACTTGATTTATATTTTAGCAGGCCATAAAATGGGGAAATAATTTGTCCCCTGAACGCGTATGAGATGGGCTTCCCTCTGTAAGAGCCGAGGCGGCGGTGACTTCGTTCAACCTCCCCCTTTACCTCTTCAACCCTCTGTAACCCTCCGTAACCCCCTTTCCTCAATCCCCACACTCACACCCCTTTTACCTACTCCCGACCACTCGCTCTATCTTTTCCTCTGGCAGATAACATGCGAATGTGCATATACACAACGTACATTCGCCTGCGGCTTCCTGTCTTCTGTAATGCATTAAAGAGAACGTATGCACTACTGTTTTACACTCAGAGGGAAAGAGTGAGAGGCGAGAGAATATATCAAAACAGGAAGAGTTTGAGTTGATGGTATAAAGTGAATTGAAGAGCAACTTATTAAAAATAAAGGAGCCCTTTCAGATATAAATAACAATGATGAATTGTGTAAATAGCCCTCATTTCTCTACTAGATAGGAAAATATTCCGTACAATAAAAAATGATTTATACTACTTCAAATCGATTATGGGTAACTTATAGTAATCTATACTACTTGAAGTCGATCACGGCTGACTTAAAATGATTTACACTACTTGAAATCAATCATGGCTGAAATTAAGGCCAAGAAAAAAAAATATTTATTATCTATGAAAATTGTCTTTTTAATACAGAAGTAGTAGAAAAAAATGTGCGGTAAAATTATATAAAAATTAACGAGAGATAGACAGAAACGGGTAATTAATTAAATACTTCTTATTGGACTGTCAAAGGAATGGTGATACTTGATGTTAGGAACTGGTAATAGAACAGAAAGAAAGAGGATTGTGAAAGAAGATTAAATTAAGAGGGAATAAGAAACGAGTATTTAATCAAGGAGTTAAGTAGGTTTTGTATTTCGAGGTGCTCACTTCAAAAGTAGAGGATGAAGTTGATTAATTGTTTAAATTTTTCTTTTCGTTTTATTAAAGTCTTTTTCTGATTATGATTTCAATCGCAAATTGTTTTAATATACACAATAAAATTGATCAATATTAGTATCATTCAAACGAGAAGTTTAAAATTTTAATTTTAATTAATTAATTAATAATATATGGTTTATTTTTCGCATTGGATATTTTATTTTAAATCTATTCCTATTTGAGGGAAATTAATTATTAATTAACTGAAACTCTTTTGATTATTGAGATATAAAAGGTTAACCACAAGTGGCCTGAAGTAGTACAAGCTAATTTTAGTCAGACATTTCGTATAATATAGAGAAGTATAGGATATAAAATATTTTAAAATTAAACAAATTAACCATTTTTTTTCTGAGTGAGGTATTCAAGCATTGGATTTGGAAATAACTTTCAAAATTGTTCGGATTCAAATGTTATTAATTTAAAATTGAAATTATACAAGTTTGAAGACATTTTTGCTCTTTTGCAATTAAATTTTACGATTTAAAAATTATCCATGAAATTCTTTGAAATCCCTTGAAATCCTCTAAAAACTTTTGAAATTCCGTGAAATGCCTTCAAATATTTCGGAAACCTTTATAATACCTGAAAAATTGTAAAATTGTCCAATTTTTAATGGCTTAGGGTGAAGTTACTCAATCATGGATGCTTTGAATACATAAACTACTACTTATACATATACTACTTTTATTTTCTAATATAATAAAACTATTATTTTTTTTAATCATTCTTAGATCAAATGGACACAATTTTGAACTTTTCCAATGGTAATAAGTAAATTTTTCACTGCATAATTTTTGATTTTGGACACTTTACCTATTTTGCATTAAGAAATCGTAAATACCGAGAATTTGTCTGATTTCAATGAAATAAAGCGAAGTCTAATAGATGAAAACGTCGTATTTCTTCCGCTTTCATTTCAACTCTATTACGTTGCAGTGAGTCCTCGCTGTGCGTGGAGATACGACAGATAAGGGAATGTATAAAGTAAAGGAGGAGGTAGAGGTAGAGTGAAACAAGAGAGCAAGATAGATGGGGCGGTAGATAGCGGTAGAAGTGACTTCTTCTTCCACCCACCGAGTCTGAAGGATTCATTAAGGTTGGATAGAGGTGTTAATATAGTGAACATTCTCGTCGAGAGTCTGGATACCATTTTGCTTCTGATAAGACAGGGATACGAGGAAAACCATGAAGGGTGAGCGGTACAAGGAGTTTAGAGCCACATTGGCTAGGGAGCTAAATTACCCGGACACAAGTGCAACTTGACGTCGATGAAACTATTAGCAAAGATTCAGAAACATATAGAACACTAAGATAACTTATATCATTTCCTATCTTGCCTCATCTCCGTTATATGTCCTCCAATTTCAATCAGCTTGACAATATCCTAGAGATTATATACACTACCTGGCCTTAAACGCAATAATGGCTAAGTTAGAGACTCAAGCAGTGAATTGCCCTAGTTCGTTTCCCTGTGTTCCTCCGGGATTATGCTGCCGATAAAGGGTGCAAATTGGTAGCTTCCTTAGAGTGAAAAGGGACCTGCTAATTACTTGGCTCCCGAGCTTCATAGTTCGCGTTTTAATCATAAATCACGTGGCTATTTAATCGGGTGTTAAAGTGAGAAATTCTCCTCTTTAAGATTGCAGTTTATTCACCCATCCGTGTTTCATATTTTTCATCAACTCGGAACATTAACTTGTGCCAAATGTCCTTAAAAACTTATTTAAGAAGTATTCTACGGCAATTGAAGTGTGGATAATATATAGGGACTATGTCATTGCGTCATTGGCATGCAACAAGTTGCCATTCTGGCATTCTCCTCTCTTTGATTCCCTTTGCAATACGAAATACGACCATTCTGCATTAAATCATTTTTAAACGTCCTCGCGTTCCTGCGTCGATTTTTATTTCGATCATATAAATCTTACCCTTCATGATATACCTACTCCTAGACATCCATTTTTTTATGAACAAGAAAATGGCAAACGATCTGCTACTGATGACGTTGAAAATATCAAAATCATGGGCAGGAAGGTATAAGTGTTGAAATTCATATTGGCCAGAGATTACTTTTAATCGACGCAATTAAATACCTCTGCCTTTGGTGACATGGGTATAAGGTATACCAATGCACTTAGGTGCACATACAGGACTACAGTAGATGGTCTACACAAACATAGTTGATTGGTTAACGTACTCGAACTATGCACGTGGAATTTACGGATCGGTAGGTCGTTAGAGTTTACCTTCTCTCTGCCAGGTCTGCGTTTAATAACAGGCAAAGCCAGACTCGTCTGTCAGACCTATCTTTCGAAAGGGGACCACTCGTTCGACAACTGATTGCTTCGACAATCGATTGATTGATTGCTTTTCAGCCACTAATGTCCATTTTACGAATTTCGCATTCTACAAGTGCGAGTCGAGGATAATTTCGACAATTAACGTGTAGTCAATTCTCGGTAATCGAGCTCGATATAGGATCTGTCATCATAATGAGTCAGTGCTGCGACGATGTTAAAAAAATTAAGACTTTTAAGAAAAAGTCACAGTTCCTTCATAATTCCTAATTTACCGGCTTTCATTATTTCAGGCATTTCAATTAAAAAAAAAAAATTAACGGTTAGTTTTCAGTCTATTTCGGCAAAGGGGGTCGATTCAGCTTCCAAGAAGGATGGGTGTTACACCGTCGAAAAGTTCGCACCCTTTACACGGTTTTTTTTTCTTGGCAAAATATACTTAGGAGAGGCGCCCCTGAGTTTGAAGTGTTATTGCCCCTTTTACATGGTTTTTTTGTTTGTGGGAAAGACACGTTTGGGGGAGGCTTGTCAAGATTTAAAAAATCCTAGAAAAGGGAGCGCCTGTCGAAACGATCAGTAAATGATTTCAATAAGGAAAATTTGTATATTTTATGGTTGGGGTGCAAACTTCACGACGGTGTGTCATCCATCCTTCGTGAAGCTCAATCGACAATCGATCTTTGTCGTTTTTAAGTATTATCCTATATTTCTCGAAAAATAATAGATTTAAGCGAAAAATTTATAACACATAAAATTTATAGTTCTTCAAACGTTACAACTATTATTTTAAAAACTTTTTTCTCATTGATATTTATCGAAATAGAGTTTAAAAAACTGAAAAATAGATATTTTCAAGTTTTGACCTTGAAAAACTCATTTGCGGGTACACTCATCTCGCGATGGAGAGCACTCCGATCGAGAGCACTTTTCACGCTTGACTGATTCTACGTCCCCCAGAGCGGTGCTCTCGATCGCGAGATGAGTGTACTTTCATTATCATTTGCGTAATCAGCGAGAGTCAAAATGCGTAAGTATACGTGGTCACAACGAAATCGGAGGTATGCGTTTTTCGGATCTATATCTCTTTTTATATTTGCCTCTGAGATACACAAAATTTGAGTTAAGACAAAAACTTTGCGGGCATTGTTTCTCTTGCACAAATTGGCATTCAACTTAATTCATATTGTGTCTTACGATCAGCTCTTAACACTCAAGAAAAATAGACAATACTGCACTTTAGATTACGTGAACATTACGCTCATCGATATAAATGAATGCGATAGTGTATATATTTTTCAAATTTATAAATGTATTTCATATTTAATCTATAAGTTTTTTTATGTAACGAAAAATTTTTATGAACTTCAGCTTACGTGAAAATTCATATATATAAGGCCCTTTTCAGTCCTGTCTTGTAATCCACATCTTAACTGACAGAAGGATCTAAAATACATACGGATATGTCTTATATGCATACACATACATGTATATAGAGGCAAACGTAGATTCGGAAGCGGTCAAGCGTTTGACAACAATGATTGACGTAGCTGCGAGATTGGCGAGGTTCCCAAGCCGCCGTGTAAACAGAGCGACGGTTCATAACTGTCTGAAACTCGAGTAAGCGATCAGACTACATATGTTGAGGTAGACGAGTTTCAGATGTGATATTAACCCTGCACGCTGTAAGAGGATTCGCGAAACATCTATACAGCCACTTCCTTCAAGTATCGCAGAAAAGAAAGAATTGTAGCAAACATTAATAAATGACTGTTCCACTTTTAGGGATTTTTGACATAAGTCCACGAAATTATAAGTTATAAGTTAAATTAAGTTAACTTATCAACCTTTTTCTTGTAGTTAAAGATATACGGAGAAAATGGCAGACATCGATTGCTTATAATCACACATTTTACATAAGACTATTTGCTTCAGTGAGGAAAAGACCATATCTATATGAGCATCAAAACTATGCGGATTTCAGCATCAAAACGGCTTTCAAAGAAATTATTTGGCGACACATAGCAAAGCAACTATTTATATATATATATATATATATATATATATATATATAAAAACACTGACTTTCCCAGTAGGTAAAATTTAAGTATTTTCGAAGCTTGCATTTTTATACGAGGTTACAAGAGATTGTGTAGAATTTTAATTAAAATTTGTAAGCTCGTGTTAACTTTCTCATATGCACCAGGGAGTAAAAATAAAAATACATGCAGTGAAGTTACTGTACACCACGCGTTTTGGGCCGTCGTGTATCTGCATTAACCCAAGTGCTAGCTTGAAAAAATATGACCCATGATCATGTTTGCATATATCCAGAGAAATAAAAAATGCTTATGGAGAAAATTGTATTTTACTGAAGAAGCATTAATGGTAAGCAAATTCGCAACTGCAAGGATTTCAAATCATATTCAATTGTATCTATTCTGTTGTAATTATAAAGTTTTACAAATGATAAAGAAGGCACAATTTATTAAGGTGTAGTGTAAGTTCATCTGAAATTCGGTCAAATAGTTGAATAGTTAAATAGTTTTTCTTGTTACAACTTTGGTGAAAGTAGGTTGACGGAAATGAAAATAGGATCTGATTTGATATCTGGAGAATCACAAATCAGTTCCACCAGGAATGATATAAATAATGCATCTTCTGAAAGCAGGTGTTTAAACATTAGGGACTACGAAGAGAAGTTATAATGGATGTACGATCCGAAGTTTGGACAGTTACAATTACTCTTGACATGAAACGAGTTTCTGGTTACATTTCCAGAAATCGTTTGTTATTTTTATACTGATTACGGTTTTTTATGATTATGAACAAAATTTATTGTTAGTACATAAATGCCAGGAGCAAAAGTTAATTCGTTAAAAATGAATTTTTAGTTATTTATGATGTAAATATAAACTATTCAAATTAAATAAAAAGTGGATGAATTTACAAACTATAATGCAAAATAAATGTTCTTCAGAAATTGCCGTAAATCTTTATTTATGGATGAAAAAAGTATCTATGTATTATGCTCAAAGAAGCTATTAATTAATCATATTCAGGTGTACACTTCACAGATAAAAATTAATTCGATCCTATCAGTTTTCATTAAAAATGCTTAATATGGCACTAAGTGAGGAATAATTGTAACAAATGAATCCTACTAATAGTGTGTTTGTTGTCAAAACATTTTTTATTGCGGACTTGGAAATCAGAAATATCTCTTAATCAATTAATTAACAATTATAAAGTAATTTCTGACGGTTTTTTCATATTATAATTAATTTATCAAATTTTACAAAAATTTTTAAGATTTCAAAGGATTATAAAGAATTTTCATGTATTCCATAAGATTTTAAGGGGTTTCCAAAGATTTTTAACCAATAATTTTAAGAGATTACAAAGAAATTAATAGATTGCATGGAATTTATTTAAAATATTTTAAGCGATATAAATTTTTCAAAGATTTTAAGAGATATAAAATTTATTTCAATGATACGCTATGTATATGATGTTTATCCAACAGAGCTCAAGCCATAAATATTGAAATGAATTACAAAAAAGTCCCAGTAATCGTGAAGCTACTTTGATTATTTTAAAATAAAATTTTAATGAATCGTAATTGCTTTTTATATTTTAAAATGCTTAAACTCAATGGGGTTTTGTTATTAAATGTCTTTCTGAAGGAACTTTTATTCTCTACACGAAGAAAAATGTATTATGTATTCAACGTTAATATCTTGAATAGTGAACTATGTTATGTGACAGCCATCTAAGATATTCAGCCTAAATATGTCTTAGATACTTAATTACTTACACTCAAAAAAACGCCTAGTTAAGTTAACTAGAATTTTGGGTTAAATATACCCTAACTATTTTTTCTGGTTAAAGTAACCAGAATTCTGATTATTTTAATAAGAATTGCTAGTTAAAACAACTAAAATGCTGGTTAAGTCAACCAGAATTCTGATTACTTTAACCAAAAAAATCTCCCCGCTTCGCGGGCACATTCTTAACGCGCGCTTCGCGCTCCGTGTTGCGCGCTTCGCGCGCTTGTGCTCTTCGTGAAACTTGCGCTTTAGAGGACGCTTGAACCTATATATATATTTTTTAATTTAATTAAAGTATACATTTTTTATATACTAGCAGACCAACACGTGCGCTACGCGCACGATTATTTATTTCATTT
>CAJFCO010000138.1:74278-90754 GCA_904066015.1 Synergus gifuensis
AAAAAAAAGAAAAAAAAAAAAAAAAAAAAAAAAAAAAAAAAAAAAATGATGAAGTAGAGTAACCTATATGTCAACGGATTTAATGGTGATAGTGTTTATGCTACATTTTTATTGTATCGTAAAGGAACATCATGAAAATTTAGCAGTTACAGTATTTATGAGATACGAGTCAGAGAAAAAGTTTGAAATGGCTTCGGTCACCGAAATTGTTGAACTGTTGCGTGAAACATCGTAAAAGTAACTCTATGTCTAAAGGAAGTGAAACTACTGGCTATTTTTTTATGCTTCATTTAAAAACAGAATAATACCAAACAACATTTTGCACTATCTGTTTAACAAGTAAAGAGGGTTTATGACAACAGTAACTCTTGATGTTAAAGGGGTTAAAGATTTTCAACATAAAACATCCCAATTTTTAAAATAGAATATTTATCGTTTCATTTAGTTTAACTGGGAGAAGCTTTTATAATTTCGATACAAATTTCATATTATCTGATTCCGGAAATTGTCACTTAAAACTGGTACCGTGTTAATTAAGATTGGCTTGACTTTAAATAAAAATCCAGTACAACCTGGAACTAAGAAACTTATGGATATATAAACGAGTTTGCCCTTTTTATCTTTGCACTTTATTGTTTTATTTTAAAGCAAAATTATGTTTATATAAGTAAGTAACTAAGTACATATACATAATTCTTATTTATTACTTGACTCTACATTGAAATATATTATATTATAAATTTAATTAATTTATTATAATACAAGAGATTTTTAATTAATTCATATAATTTATCAGGCAGAGTCATAGGAACTTGAAAATAACTATAAGAAAGAATGTTTCCATGGTATTTTGTCTTAAGATTTCAAGAACTCCAGGTTCCGAACTTTCTAACCAACAGCTAGTTTCATTCAAGTGACTGTCGAAAGAAGTGAGCCAACTGGCTGCCGATCGAATCGTTAATGAGTGCCTGCTACCAATCCAGGGTTCGAGGTCGGAAGTGAACTGGGTAGTGGGTATGGGTTTCGAGGTTGGCAGATATTTTAATGGAAGTTTGAACTTAAGATATTTTGTTGGACGAAGACGGGGACCTCATCGAGTGACTGAAGCGCCGGCAGTGGAGAGAAGCCGACCCAGCGGAGTGTTCATAATGAGATGTTAATGGAGTGGGCGTAAAAAATGCAGGCGTCACGTCACGGTATCGACAGATTCTCTCCCCAGATTTCATCTACTCTTCTCTTCTTCTGACTTTCGACTCTCTTTTGCACCCCAACCCCTATCAACGACGAAGACCAAGAGGACGTCGAAGAAGGCGAGTCGCATTCCCCTGTAATCTATTTTGTCTCCTGCAGACTCCAGGATACGTCTACACCGCCCACCTGGCCAAATGAACTTTCCTAAAAAGCTCTTCGACGTTTAACGAGAATCACTGAGAGCAGTTTTATCCCTCTGGGTACGTGACGGAGGGGTTGAGGTTGGAATTCCTTGAGCACGCCCATCCCAGTCATCTTCCTATAAACGATTATCGTCTGATAGACAAATTCTACATTACCTATTACCTATTATCTTGAATTCAATCGTGCTTTATAATTTATGAATCTTGGACTCCAAACCACTGATGGGGGCGGAACACTCAAAAAAATGTCTGGTTAAGTTAACCTGAATTTTTGGTAAATATATGCCCTTACTATTTTTTCTGATTGATTTAACTGACCTTCTAATTGTTTCAATTAGAAATTCTGTTTAAAAAAACATCAAAACCAGAAAAAATAACAATGGTATATTTAACAAGAATTTTGATGATGTATTTTTGAGTGAGCTGAGAACAATATCCGCAAACATCTGAATAGGCTGGAAGCTGAACTTCGCTTTTAAAATTGACCTATACTACTTTTTTTGACTTTCATGAAAAATCTTTCATTTTCCCTGATCAGATAATTTATTGCTGCTAAAAATACTGCTAATAATAAATTAAATCAGTTATTCTACTTATATGTACTTATCCTTGAGACATATGAATATACATTAATCTAGAGGATCTGATTTTAACTTTAATATATAAGTAGAATAATTGATTTAATTTCCTTCATTATTCAGTTTCAAGAAATTCAGTCTGTAGAATCGTTTGAAATCATTTTAAATCCTGTGAAATACACTTAGATTGACATCTTTTAAATTCCGTGAAATTGTTTGAAAATTCCTTCAATTTACTTAAATTGACTGAAATTTCTTTATTTATATACCAAATTTTGTTAATTTTTGATAATAAAATTTGTTAATAAAATCGTATTAAATATTTTAAGCGATTTCAAGGGATTCCAATCGACTTTAAGTATTTCAATTCAAATTTACTTGAAATTGTTTACAAAAAATTTTCAAAAGAATTCAAGTGATTTCAAGTACATATTTCACAAGATTCCTTATATAAATATAAATCTCTAAAAATTACTCACTCGCGTATATAATTATGTTCGACAATTATAATTACTTTTATTTTAAGATTAAGGGCTACAAGATTAACACGCGCTTACTGCTTACATTATAAATTTCATTAGATTCGAGCTTCTTTAACATTCAAAGAATTTGAATTTAGAATTAGCAGAAAATGTGAAAGTAATGCAGGAATGTAAAAACGTGATACCGTGTCGACAGCGTGACTATTCGACGAACTGAGAACCATCGGTTCGTTACCGACAAGGTAAAGCCGTTTTCCATCCCAGTTGGTAGCCGTCGAGCGAACGAGAACAAAAAGGGGTTGATGGGGTTAACTGTAATTTGAATTCACGTATACGTTATCTTCCTCCCCGCGATTTATCCACCCCCACCCCTTCGATTCCATAGGCATTCATTTGCTTCCAGCAAATTCCCCTATTCGCAAAACAGATAGTAGAGTCAGCATCTCGAAGGCCATGATTTTGTTACAATTTTCGTGTATCTCAAGAGACTGAATCTAGAGAGCATTTGTAAAATTTTTATTTTTTTTTCCTTAGTACTGACTTCAGAGAGAAAAGATTGTATTCAAGTGAGAAGAAACTGATATTAAATTGGGAGAGTAACAAGTTTGAGATCGTAGAAACTTTTCTCGGAATTTAAAAATTTTATTTCGTCTCAAAATGATGTATGAGAATGTGTTCCTAAAAGGTTTTTGGACTTCACATTCAATTCAGTTGTTATCGATTGCTCATTTCTTTTTTGCTTATATTCTATCTTTTGTTCAATGAATATATTCCAATTTTCGCATTCAGATAATTATCCACATCAATGTGTTCTTTGATGTCAAGAAACCTTAACAATCTGTGAAGATAATTAAACTTGTATTTAGTACAAGACAATAAATAGTAATGTTGTAATTAATTGTGATATATGACAGTGAAATTACAAAGAAAATTTTTTAATTTATACTGCTCTGAATTAGTGAATAAGTGTACCATTATTAGTACTACTTCTTTGAATAGTTAGGTATAAAAACTAATTTTTCGAAGAAGCTACTTTAATTCTTGTAGATATTTCATTTCAGCACCAATATTTTCATTCCTTTCTACATGTTTTCGCGTTCTTTTATTGGAATAAATTTTGGTTTGAAATAAATCTGTGGGACATTATTCGCTTGGAAACTAGTGCAAGGTTTTCACGTCGTTTTATTCGTGTGTACGTTAACCCACAGTGAAATTGGGTCTCTCGTTGCAAATTATTCAAAAATCGTAACTCAAATACTCGGTGAACATTGAATTGCAATGGAGCTTTCTCTCTACATTCTGCGAATGTGTGTTGAAAATATCCCGACAAAATCAGCGAAATCCTTTTAGTCTAATTCGTATTCACCTGGAATACTCGATTCTCACTTCAACACGGGATCACATGAGATCGTAGTTTCAATCCCAATCTTTACAGTCCTTGTTTCCCCTTTCGTACTTTATATTATCCTAAAACTTCTTTATCATCTATTGCTACCTTTGAATTTAAAAATTCAGTATTTTTCAATTGCAACGATTTTTTAAATTATGAAAATGTTTGGATGTTCCTCGCAATTTTTCCAAAACAAAATCGACATGCAAAAAGTGAATATAAAAAACTGTTTCTGTTCTACTGTTTTCGCTGTTCGAAAATTTTATGTTATATATGAACGCGAATTTGTTCCAGAATCAGATATAACAGGGCGGAATTAATCTCGTTACACTTCGCTTTCGAGCAATTTTTTTTCTGCTCGTCACTCGATTTGATCCCTGCTGATCGTGTCCTTTTACGACGCGTGTGAAAGGCTTTAAAAAACTGTCGACGATGCACCGAACAACGTCAAAGATTTTTTACACATTATCTGCAATTAAAGGACTTGAATCAAATTCTTGATTTGCCGTAATTAAGTTACAAAAATCTCGTTAAACTTGATTGGCATTACTGAACATCGTTTCCTCTATGTTTGTCAAATCCGTACATATATATTTCGGGATGCAGAGTACGCAGAAGCATATCGTATTATCATTTCGTGCAATACCTCAGAGTGTGAATAATAATTAGAATAAGGTGAAACTCAATTTCTGGTTTTCAAATATAATAATTGATTTTCTTCTATTTTAAGTTCTACAAATCAGAATATGTTTCCCAGTTTAACCCAGGTTTATCTTCTATTCTTATAGACTGTTTTTGTCCTCTCGACTATGTTTTTTATGAATCAATAGAAATAGCATATGCCAAGTAAGAATTGGAAAACCGTTAACCCCTACCTTATCTACTTATATCATTTTTCAACACATTTTCTACTATCCCAACTTTTAATTAATAGTATATTACCCTAGAGTTGAAATTGCTACTTTCAACCCGCTATGAAGGCATCGAAAGTCGAATTTTCAATTTTGATGTTATGAAAAATACTTTAACTTTCAATTTAACTTTATTTGAAGTAGAAAAAAGATGACCTCTTCCAGATTTAGAATTCACCTTCACTTCGAGTTTAATATACAGAATTAAAGAATTTTTAATACCTTAATGAAAAACTGTAATTCATTACTTCGAGATAACATTACTTTTGAAATTATCTATAAATAAACACGAAAATTTTTACATATAATGAAATATCCTCTAGAATTTAATTCTTTCAGTTTAATTCAACGCAGAGTTTAATTAAATGTTATGGTATGAAAATGAAACAAATACATTCACTTTAATAAAATGTTTTAAATTTCAGACTACGAACTCTTTGTATTCCCCCCCCCACATACACACACGAACAAAGAAAAGTCAAGAAACCTTTTTTTTAATGGTGTCGATAAGCAAAAACTAATTTCAAAATATTTTATGAATTTTCCAATAATTTCCATGGATTCTATTTGGTTTCAAGGGATTTATTGATTTGAGTAAGTTTTAGAAGATTTGCAATTATTTTGGGGTTATATCAATGAATTCTAAGAAATCTCTAATGATTGCAAGGAATTAAAAATTCAAAATACGGAATTTTAACATTTGAAAAAGATTTCGAGGGTTTGAAATTCCTTGAAAACCCTTAAAACTTAATCCCTCTTCATATTCTGAAATTTACTGCGCGCTTTTTTAATTTGGACTACTCCAGTAAAAAGTATAATGATAAAAAGGCTATATATTAAACTAATTGTGACAATATACGGTTTTCTCTAAAATCTAGGATTATACTTTAAGATGAATAAATCACAAGTTTCCATTGAAATATTGAAAGGCTTTAATTACATTTATTTGAAAATAAACAAGTTAACTTTGTGTTTTCCATCAGCAAAGTGCACTCGGTGGAAATGTTAGATAAGAGCTGTCAGTGAAAAGGTAGCTCGTCAAGGATGTGATAAACGTAGTTTCTGGTTCAAGGAGCCAGATGTGCATCGTTCGAAATGTAATCATGTCGAATGACTCTTTGCCTTTACTTTTCCAGGCATGTTGTACGTAAGAAGAGCGGAAATAGAGGTCCGCGCGAAAGACGATGGAGTTAAGTAAATAGAAGACCATTCTGGCACCATCACCAGAAGCTATCCTGCGGTGCACGATGCTCTGCTGTTTCACTCTTACTATTCTCTTCGTCGTTAATGTGCCATTCGGTAAGTTTATCAATAAATGCTTTAAATACTCACTACCCTTCTATACATATAAAACTTATAAAAAGGTATTTTTCAACATTCTTTAAAAAAATATCATGTGACCAACGAGGAGAGACTTTTTTTAATCGTACTGAAACAATCACATCAAAACGTCCCACTTCTCTTCCTTGGTGCATAATATACTATATACGGTAGAAATAAGTGTTCCAAATAATGGAAAAAGTTTGCGAAATTTTAACAAAATAGCAGTTCACTTTTGGACAGAGCTAAAATTTGTCAGAAATTGGAAGAGTTAACTTTGTAAAGTTTAATATGCAATTTTGTTAAAATATGAGATAAATTGACGAGTCATTAGAAAAATGTTTGTAAAAATTTGAGTAAAAAGGAAAAGAACTAGTGTAACAGTTATTTATCAAAGATCCGTAAGCAGTTTGTGAAATTTTAACAAATTATTATTCATATTTTCGTAAAGAGTGTTGCCGATTCGAAAAAAAAACAGATACGTTTTTGTTTACATGTTGAATGCGTGTGGACGTTGAGAAGGTCATACATACATATACATATACACAAGTCTTATAATGCCTAATTTTGAACACAAATTCATACACATCATATAATATCCTACATATAACTATAACTAAACATATAAAATGCTATTCGCTGACGCACGCTACACGCTGAGTCTGCTTATTCGAATCGCTCTTATATACTAAATTCATGAACCGATCACCACTTGCGAGAAACAGATCAGTGATGGGTCGAAATTTTTCGAGGTCCCGATCCAAAGATGAGATTTTTGAAATTTATTATGAAATTTTTGAAAATATAAAAGATAGTTACATTTATATATCGCTTTGAATTAATTAAAACTCCATAAAATCACTTAAAGTTAATTTAAATTCACTAAAATCACCTATAATCGCTTGAAATCCCCTTAAATTCTTTAATATCAATTAAAATCCCT
This sequence comes from Synergus gifuensis, assembly GCA_904066015.1. Classification (NCBI taxonomy): domain Eukaryota; kingdom Metazoa; phylum Arthropoda; class Insecta; order Hymenoptera; family Cynipidae; genus Synergus; species Synergus gifuensis. The sequence continues at coordinate 81,297 of CAJFCO010000138.1, forward strand.
TGAAAAACTTTTAAAAATGTAGTAATAATTTAGTAAGTCTTGAAACTCGCCTAATTCTTTTGAAATTCTTTAAAAATTCTTTTAAATTACTAATTTTATCAGTATTTCATTAACAATATTTTATGAATCTTATTAGTATTTTATTACTATTTTGTTAATAACTAACGTTATTAATATATTCTTATTCTTATATTGAATGACTATTTCTTCAAGTATTCAGTTCGTCGGTTGTGTGGTCACGTGGTTATACTATGGTCTCTAATACTAATAAAGACAATCGGGATACCATAATCTGTCATTAACACAACCGAAAAATACGCGGAAGAGAGCAGAAGTGAGTCAGCGTAAAATACTTTGTGAAAAATTGTAAAACTTTTTGAGACTCTTTCGTTGACTAGCAGTTCACTTTTTCGTTTCTGTGTTTGAGAAATTTTCTATTCCAATCAATTTAAAAAGTGGATCATTCTGTTTTTAAGAAATTGATAATTTTTTTAGACATTGTGACAAACTATGGAATAAAAATTGGAAAATTGCTCTTCACATAATGAATGTCAATAATTCGTAAACTTTTTTCCAAATATTCGTAAACCTAATCCACTATTTGATAAATTTATATGAAATTTTGTTAAAATTGGGGTCTGTCCAAAAGTGAACTGCTATTTTGTTAAAATTTCACAAACTTTTTCCATTATTTGGAACACTTATTTTTTCCGTGTACTTAATCATACTTGAATTTAAAATTCGTGACTATTTCAACTTTGTAAGTAATAAAAATTCTTTAACGTGATATGGAAGAAATTCTATGGAGATATAAAGGCTATTTGTACTTCAGAAAATGATAGTGTCAGATTCACATTCATAGCAAAGCGGAATAGGAATAATTCAAAAGAAGGACGTAAAAGGACAGAGAGTGATCTCTGGTGAAGTCGATCGCGACAATTCATACAGAAGCAGCAGCATTACGAAATCATGCTCAGTCAAGAGAAACGGGCATGTCATCCGCAGATGTAGCCGAGGTCGGTGCCAAATACGTATACAGGTCGCGGGAAATGGGACTGTATATGCGCGACTGGTCAACTTCTGGCCCTGATGTTTATTCGGCGATACGACTGCACTTGTCATTCGAATTAATTTTCTCGATTCGAGTCGTATCTAGGATCCCTCGCGATATCTATATGTATTCTACGATCCTTGCTCATTCCGTCTGGAAGTGCTATCAACTTCCTTCATAATTAACTCACATTATTAACCTGATATTTAGATAACAAAAAACTTCCAATTTAAACAATTTTCATTCAAAAGGTGAATAAAATTCAAGTCTGAAAAGTGGTTGCTAAACTTCGATTTTATGCCCTAGTTCATTGAAGTTGCACATAAAATGGTCTAATCATTAAACCTCTTGAAATTCAACACTGTTAAAAATGTTTGCAAAATTAATATACTTTTAATATACATTTTGTAAAGTCATTTGCATATACCGTAAATTAAATTTAATATATTACCATATGTTATAGAATTAATATATTAATATTAATATGGCTGTATATTAATTCTATATAAAACATAATGGTATATTAAATTTAATTGAGGGTATATGCAAATGACTTTACTCACAGTATATTAAATTTTTATCAGTTTTTTTTAACAGTGAAGAGATTTCAAAATATGTCTAGAAATTTCCAGGATTATAAAATGATTTGAAAAATCCCAAGAAATTTCAATTTTTATCGCATATGATGTGAAAAACTTTCAACTTTCATCGTACAATTTCAACATTTCCAACGAGATAAAATCTTGTCCCTATATCTACATCTATATCTATATAATTTCAAGATTCAAATTTTAAGAATGTTGATCTTGTACAGTCAACCTTAAAAGTAAACTTTTTCTTAAAATAAATAAATAAATAAATAAACTTCAAAGTAAAGAAAGTGTAAAAAGTGGATTGTGCGAGTGAAACGAACCGAAAATAGAAATTAGAACAAAAATATAACCCTTTATGTGTTATTGTTAGATTCACTAATCATTAGTGGGTGAACTCGAAAGAAAGAATCAACTTTTTCGATAGAAGGTTGTTTTTATCATCGCGTAGAATAAATTGATCTAAAAGACCCGCTTATTCTAGTGATAACTGGGGGACAAGATACTATTGTTTTGTCGTTGGGAATGGCTCTGCGACTGGGACGATTGTTCTACTCTCTTATCTAGAAACAACGACCTTTCCGGCCAAATTGGTTGGCTCGACTTAACCTGGCCCCGTGGTAAGCGTGATTAATCGCCCGCTTCCTTCGCGGATGTTCTGATCCACGCTCCACGATCCCTATATGTATATATCCGGCACAATATACACACGTCCAGTGATAATCGGATAACTACGGTCCAGAACTCAATTGAGCTTTCTATGGGGTGAGAATCGCCGTTCGAGGGTTGGCCGAGTCGAGCTTTCATCAAAAAAGAAAACCTTAGCAAAACCTATGCTGGTCTCATATGTTCGTTAAGGGAAGACGCGTCAGAAATTCTATTCTGAATTTCACTTTATTGCTAACAAATTAAATTTCGAATGAACATCAGTAGTACTAAAATAATGGGAAAGTTAGTTTAATATTTCTAATTTAATGCCTATATATGTGTATTTAAATTTGAATTCGGCTTTTTAATTTTTTAAATTGGATCCCAGGATTAATATGCCATCAATTTTATTCTGCAGTATTTTCGATACATCTAGAAAATACTTGAAAAACAAGGGATGCTCGAATTTTTCATTAAAAATGTTGGAAGCAGTTTGCTGTGTGAAGTCACGTTCCATCATTCATGTCACATAACAAGTTTCACATTTCATTTGAATTGGATCTTTTTTGTACTCACTATTTTCAATAATTTATATCTTTGAAACTAGACAACACCAGATTTGCCTAAAAAGAAAAATTTATTTTCACTTTTACGTCATTAAAGACAAAGTCAAATTAATAGCAACCCTATACGAAATTTATAACGTCTATTTGTAGTTGGAACATTGTTTTTGAGGCAATACGTAAACAGAAGAACTTTTAAATTTCAGCATGAGTGATTATAACTTGAATAAAAAGAATATTTGCCCAATGTGTGATATTTCGTAAATATCAGACAGAATGTTGATTGATTTTCGCTTTATCGCGGATGACTTGTGTTATATCATCACAGAAAGCTTATAATTAGTCGTCCAGTGGTTCCCAAAGTGTCTTTTGAAAGCAAAAATCTATTACGATCACGACTCTGGTTTTAAAGGGTGGAGATTATTCGTATAAAACAGTTACAAAGCTAAGTAAGCACTACCTTAAAAAGTTTTTACACTGAGGAGCGTTAGCATTGTATTTATTAGGAAGTAAACGTTACGTGTTTTAGATGGTAATAAAGGCATAACGTGGACGCTTTTTCTACCCCACTGGGTATAATGAAATGCGCAAAGTACATGTTTTCATCCAGTGGTATTTTAAATTCTCTTAAATATAGAATTTCGAGTTGGACGAAACAGATTACGGATACACACACCATATACGCACATTGCAATATTCATTCAGTGAAGTAAAAGTAAAACGAGAATTCAACGTTTTTTTAATCATTTTATAATTTTAATATATAAATGTTCATAGAAGTGAAGCTCTTTTTATACTTTATTTAAAAAATGATGTGCAGTCGTTTAATTAAATTTATATTCAGTTTTTACACAATTTTATCCTCCAGCACAATTCTGAGTGCTTTTATATTCTTTACGGTGAAATATTAAAGTATTATATTTTCATTTCAATTTGATGCAGTTAACGGTGTGAGTTAAATGCGCGTAAAGTTACTAAAAATATTAGTTCATTGAATTCATCATCAATCTGGCATTATTTATAGAAGTATGTTCGAGTAATGCATGCAGGTTTGCTCGATATTCTTTGTTTGAATTCTGGAGTTTTTGCCTATCGTCTATAAAATATGTTTTTCTATTAAAGGTGGTAGCTGTTTCGTACTCGAGTGGTGTTTTAGGTCATCGCTGAAAGATTCGAAAGTAGATTGGGAAGAGCGTGCCAAGCGTGCAGCAGACAGGCAAGCTTATACATACAAGCTTGTCTGGCTTGGAAAGCAAGCTTCGGAAAGCGTGACAGCCACGGAAGTCTTATAAACAATCTCAAGACCGATGGGAACGAAAGCGACCCTAGGGTACCCAACCCCTTATAAAGAGGATCAATGGAGGACACTATATGTACCATAAACACTATCTGCCGTTCACTGATCTATAGCATCCTCCTCTCTGAATTGAAAGCAGATACGACAGAAACACTCACGAGACCTTCACTCAAATGGAACATCTCTAATCAATTCTGCTTTCTGTTATTTAACCTCCTACAATTTAAATAATGCAAATTAACTGGAAACAAGAGAATAAAATAAATAACAATTTCTTCAGACTCTCCCAAGTGCGAATTGCCGAAGCAGAACACATGGCCCAGGCTTGGTCCAATTTCGGCAGCCAAAGATCGGCTAAAATTATTGGGCCAATATCAGCATTTTAATCGGCCCAGTGTTGTCCCAGTACTGGCATAGTACATTGGCATTTTAAATTTGCCAAGCTTCTCCGAAGCTTGACCCAGTAACGGCCCATTAAAGGGCCGAAAGTCGGAATGACTACGTCAAACCATTTTAGAAGTAGAAAAGCTATATTCTGGCCTAGCAATGGCACTTCACTGGGCCGAAAGTCGGTATATTACTCCGGCAAATCATATTGGAAGTTAAAACGCCAGAGTCTGGCCCAGCATTGGCACTTTACTGGGCCGAAAATCTGTATATTACTTCGGCAAATCATGTTGGAGGTTAAAAAGCCAAAATTTGTCCCAGTAACAGACCATCAAAGGGCCGAAAGTCGGAAAAAATTTGTAATTAAGGAAGATATTAATTTGGCACTGCCCTACTACCGACAGATAGCAGTTTTTTCATTGACAAGAATTATTATTCTGTCAATCAAATATCCTATTATATCAATAAATACTAGACTTTTACGTTTTATAAAAGTGAACATTGAAAATATGAAAAATTTCACATACATATTTTATTCATTGTTAACGCAAAAGCTTTTTTTAATGAAATTATCTTGAAATAATTTAAAATTTGTGTATGGTTGAATATATCGTGGAAAAAATGTTGGAACACCAACTCATGAGTTAGGGTAATGGTTTAGGTTATTGACTTCCGTCCGATAGGTCGCATTGTGTGCAAAATTTTATTTGTTATATAAGCGTTAAAATTTACAAATAAAAAATTATTTATAAGTATATGCATAATATATCTATGAATAAATCATGTTCTTAATTAATAACATTTATTTATATTTTTTTGTAATTTCTCAGTGTAATGGGCCATTAACATTTGCTGATTTCGCGCCAATACTGGCAGCCAGTATTGGCTGCTAATTCCTAAAATATTGCAGATGCCACTTTTTCAAGTTGAAAGGATTTTCATTACATGAAATTACAGAAGATTTGCATTGAAAATAAGTAGTGCAGTTAAATATTTAGTCATCCATTTGCTTTAAATTGCGACGTTACTCTTTTATATGCAACAAATGAAACATTTTTTATGAAACCTTTTTTACCGAGAAAATAAAATTCATCCTTTCAACGACATAAGCTCCGAAACTGACCGTAAAGTGAATCTCGGAGGAGAAACAGGATGAAACGAGGAGGACAAGGAAAGTAAGAGGAATACATGATTTCAGAATGCGGTTCTATGACATGATACAATATGCGCGGTGTCGCGACTGTCCCATCCCATTTGTTCGTTTCACACCGACGAAACGGGCGTTGGCTGCGACCTGCGGCCCGTTGATAACGACTCACAGCGTTCATATTTTACGCGTGGCTCATCAATAATTCATGCTGTGAATAATGCAGGACTGTTTCATGTTACCTTATATCGTCCTCTGTCCACCATCCCGACTCTTTCCTCGTCTAGAGTCGCGACATTTTTCGCAAAAACAGTGACACGTGCCACCTTTACAAACACACTTTTATCTTATACATATACTTTCAACTTCAAAGTCTTCGCTTGTTTTAAATCTCTGCTTTTCTTAGGAGGCATTCACACAGGGTGATTTTTTTTATCTCGAGACATCGAAATATCTCAAGAAATACACATTTTACAGAAATTTACATTTACCTCTCACATTACAAAAATTTTTTTTCGTATGATGGATATTTCTTAAAGCTCAGATTGAAGGTCAAATTTGATTTTTAAAATTATGGAAATTTTCCATGAGCAAGTTTTTATATTCCCTGACTATTAATATTTAAGCTGAGAATCTGAGTTTAAATCTAAAATAGAAAAATAATGTATTATATAATTTATTGATTTCCTTTCAAGTTATATGAAATTCTTTAATTTTACACTACCGGTCAGAATTTTGGGATCACCTGATAATGAACTTTTCACGTATTTTAATTACAAATAATTTAAACCCGTGTACAATGCAGATAAATAATTGTACAATTATTTCAATAAGTCTGTCAGATTCCATAGAAATTTACCTTCGAAAAATGAGTTCAAGAAATCTTTAAAATGTTCAATATTGCGAAAGTTATTGATATTTTTATAAAACATTGAGATTCGACGTTTTTTTTTTGCAATATCTTCTTAAAAAATTGACAAAGTGACTTTATTCTAGGCTCATTTTAAGCAGAATTTGAAAGAAAAAATTTAATCTTTCATGTAATTAAATTTAAGAGAACTTAAAAGATCATCGAAAAACAGGTGAATTCAAAATTCTGGCTGTACTTCAAAAGTTTTCAAGAGATTTAAAGGCCTTGAAATCCCATATGTAAATAGCCATTATATCACTTGAAATTCGACAAAAATCCCGAAATCTCTTAAAATTACTTAAAAAAAATTTTGTGTTAAATCCACTGCTGTAAAACCTGTCCAATTAGCATATAATTGATCAATTAATCGCCATTGGAATTTTTATTATTATAATCATTTTTTATACGATCTTAAAACGTCATACTATTTGATATTTCCATAAATAAAAGAAGAACCCTCATACGAGAATGAAATAATGTCTATGTAAATGTAATTCTGAAATGCAATTTTCGTAAAAGCGCCAGTGCTTAAAGGGAAGGTTTTATTCGCAGTTATGAGCTAGTCGGTGCATTCACGGTATGCAGATTTCACATTCTTTCTCTAAAGTTGCTTTCGGTATTTGCTGAAGTTATTGCCTCGTATAGCCTCGGTGATCGAATCTCACGACTGTACGCATATTACTGCCGAAAACGTCTTATCTCCTTCGAACAAGAGAGAATGGATGGACTTTTAGTTGCTCTGTTACATGATATACCTGGCTTTGTTCTACAACTCAGAAATGTTCCCGAAAGCATTGACTTCTCCTTAGGGAGAATGTGTCACTGCTTCTCGTTTTTAATTTGACGTACACATTGTGCTATACAATAGCATCGGTTCCGCGACTGGGACTGTCACAATGTCCAGTTAAGAAACGATTGCCTTTTAAAGAAAATAAGAACGAAACTAGAATGAGGTCAAGAAATAAACTGTATTGTTTCTTCTCATTTTTCAACTACAACACTCCCTTCAAACTCATTTCTATCTATATTTTTAAAACATTGTAAGCATAGTTTCTCTTATTTTATGTTCGATAATTAATTTCTAAATATAAAAAGGAAATACGAGAGCAAGAGAAAAACTCAACGAAAGTAAATGAAAACTATAAAAAAGGAAATATGTTGTGAATTTTACTGTATTTTCGGATTAAACATGAAATTCTGTAACAATGAAATCAACTATCTGTCGAGTTAGGTGAAATAATGCAGAAATAAGTTCGTTACACATTACCCACTCTCGTTTTACATTTAACATTTACCTTTGCTTTTTCATGCAATGTTTGGTGCCATTGGAATTCGAATTAATTCAATTTTCACTTGCACAATACACAGAATTGCTAAAATGACATGTCAAATACATCAGTAGTTATTAACACTAGTAATTCAGCTAGGCTTATTAATAATTACTTTATATATTATTCAATTTCAATAACCTCAACACACTGCATTTTAATTTTATAATATAAAATATAAAATATACAGGTATACATTTTTATAAAGTTTTAAACTGAAAAAATAATATTACACAGTAGTAAAATTAATTTGAAATTTTTTTTTCTGAATTATGATTTGATTATAAAAATATTTATATTGCGCTTCTAAAGCATAAAAAACGAGTTTGAAGGAGGTTGAAACACATAATGCACGCTCTGTACTGAAATTTTCGCTTCTAAGGAGTTCATTATGGAAGCGATCTAGGATACGAGAAAGGAAACGAAGGCCGTGACTAAAAAAAGTGGAGAAGAGAGGAAACGGAAAACTAAGCGCCAAAACGTGTGAAGCTGCGTGAGATTGTAGGAAAACTCCCAACAGTCTCAAGCAACACTATAAAAAAATAAATGAGGAAAAACTGAGAATAGAAGTAGCAAAGGTTGGTAGCTTTATTAAAAGAAAATGTCTTTTGGAAGTTTTTTTCTCCCTGTGAACGTAAAATTCATCGAATAATATGTGTGAAAAATGAAATGAATAAAAGTCAGCAGATTTTTTTAATAAAGGAAAGATGTACCAATTGAGCAATTTTTCTTCTAAAGTTAAAAAATTTCTTATTTCTTTTAATAAAATGGTCTCGGAAGTTCCATACGGTGAAAAAGGCACCAAAAAGAATATCAAGAAGGGTTTTTTGAAGCTGTGAAGTGTGATATGATGTCCGGACACACGACAAATAGTGGATTTACAGTTGAGCGATGCTGTTTGTTCCCGCTCAATCAACTTGAAATCCATACCCTTTCTACTCTGTTAACACCCTAGATACCAACCAATTTACGATAACATAATATTTGACCAACATAATTTTTTTCAGCCCATACAACTTATTCAATTTTAAACAATACACCTTTCCAGAATTTATAAAAACACTTTTCCCCTCATCATCTTCTAGTTAAATTACAACGAATTTATCTGTTAAAACTTGAATATAAAGTTAGACTAGATTAACTTGAAATTTCGTTTCTAATTTGCGATTGAATGGAATTTCTTCCAAAATTAGGTAAGAGCTGAAACTTATACACGAGTTACGAGCGGTAAAGTGAAGTTACTGAATTGTCACCTAATCTGATAAAGGTAGTTACCGTATAGAGGTAAAGAGTATGGTTTAATCTAATGTAATCCATGATATTCATACATTTTACCAAAACTTTATATTTAAATTTAAAAAAAGAATAGTCGTTATGCTTCTTTGTTACTATTTCTTAAAATATATTACTTATTCTTATAAAATTGTCAAGAATTTGAATTTCATAATTTGATTTCATAGAATTTCCATGAATTTTAAATGGTTTTCACAATATTACAAGTACGAAAATGACATATTTTATATTCATAGAAATGACT
>CAJFCO010000138.1:109232-137000 GCA_904066015.1 Synergus gifuensis
GGACAATTTTTCAGGAGATCATGTTAGATATATTGACATTAAAATATGTTGAAAAAAAAAAACCTTTTTTAGGAAACTGGATTTTGTCACCACCACAAAGCTTCCTCTATGAGGAAGCAATAGTGTTAAAAATAGTAATAGTGTGAACATTATTTTAGTAAAGTGGGAATTAATTGTGAGTAAATAAGAGTAATTTAATCGCAGTTCCGGCTTATCTTTTCAACTTAAGATTTAGCTTTTAACCCAACATGTGACGTTTGCATTTTGCAGAGCGCATTTCTGGAGGTGGTAATCCCACCGGACATAATTTACGAAGAGACGTCTGGGGATCTCATGATACCGGAAGGCGGTTCTGCGAAGCTAGTTTGTAAGGCCCGCGGTTACCCAAAGCCAGAAATCGTCTGGAAACGGGAAGACGGCGGCGAAATAACTTCAAGGTCCAGTCACACGGGTGGAAAAACTAAAGGTAAGCAGTAACTGTCTCTTAGAAAATTACAAGTTATAGGACAAAAACAACTCACCAATTTCTACATGAAAAAACTCTTATTTGAAAAAGTAAAGCTTTCATAGTAATATGTTTAAAAAAGAATAAAATAATTCTATAAGATTGTTTTACTCTTTAACCCAAAGATAAGTAAGAGTATGTCATAGTTTCTAAAGATATTTTACTGAATTTCTAAGAATCTCAAGAAATTATAAATAATTTCAAATCACTTCAGTGATATGTTATGTGATTTTTATCAAACAGAATTATCATATCAAATTGAATTTTCGTAATATTAAAATTAATGTTCTAAAAAAAGGACACAAGCTATTATTTTACTAATAATCTCAGAATATCATATTTTTTAAATAGCGAAGTGCCAGAGTCTTTTAAAATGCATCCATTAATATCGTTTAAATGTCGAAAATAACGCATATTTCAATTAAAATTGCATTTGAGGTGCGCGAAACGCTGAAAAAGAGACCGGTGTAGAAATGAGTAGACACGAAGAGAAGATTGACATGCTACAAACAAAATAAAAGTACTTGTCAATGAATGAGGACATTGATAAATGTGGTATGCGGTGTACTGTGGAAATGCTCCCTCTGTAATTACTTTTCTGCATGTACACCCCCAAACAGTGTGTGAGCGGGAACGTCGTTTTCATGCATACACATAACGTCATTCACTTTAGATTTCTATTTCACGTGCGATTAAAAGCTCCCAGTTCCGGATGTCGGGTAACCAAGAAATACCTCAAATTACTGATATGCGTTCATACCTACAATTTTAAATAAGAGGATTAATATTTTCTATCAATTAAAATTTGTCAGCCTATATCCCGTGTAGATTATTGAATTTATTACTTGCTATTAAATATTCACTATATTTCTTCATATATTAATATCTTTTATATTTTATTAGTAATTTGAAGGATTTCCGTAGACATTTATTTATATATTTATCACGAGACTAATGCATGACAATTTTATTCGAATTTCAGCCGCCTCTGCGGCAGGAGAAACTTTAATATTTCCTAAGGTGACGAGGAGTGAAATGGGCGCCTATTTCTGTATAGCGAGTAACGGTGTGCCGCCCTCCGTCAGCAAGCGGATGATGTTACACGTGCATTGTAAGTAAAATCTTGAGTTCAGATTTCTCACTTATAAAAATAAAATCTATGTTGTGTAGAAATGAAAATTGTTCGAGAAATACCTTGCTCAGCTCACATGCTCTTGAATTAAAATTGGTTAAATTGTTTCATTTTCAGATACGTAAAATTAAATCTTTTAATTTATGATTGCACTTTAAATTTATGCAATCTCTATATTATCTCCCTTTTTATGGAATATGGAGATAAATAACTCTTGGATCGATTAAGTTAACTTTAAGACACCAAATAAACGTCCAGGTCTTAATTCTTATCTCGAGTAATAAAGTGAGGGAATACGATATCGTAAAGTTGTGTGCAGAAAAACAAGAATTGCGCTACAATAGGAAGGAAAAGTTTTTACGGTCTCCTTTCTGCTGAGCCTTTAGAGCATTTTAAAATATCGACAGGGATAAGGAAAGTTTTGCAAAATTAAGTAACGTTTTAAAACAAGGTAAAGCTGATAAAAAAAGAAAAAAAGAGGAAAAACTTATAGAAAAAAGGGAGTAAAGAGGCGTGAAATAGCCAAAGGCGAATGAGCCCTCGCCAAGTGGAAACATTTCGCAGTAGTAACAACCGTTGAAGTCGGACGTTGCCGTTTCGCATCCAGTTATGAACTACTTATAAAACGTCGGGTTTAATCCGACAGAAATCATTGTTATGACCCGCAGGCATCGCTCGTAACGTTCACAACTGTAACTTCCGATGTCGCCAACGGAATTTTATTCCATTATTACTATTATGACGTCTGGTCGCGATTTTTGCTTGGAAAACTCAATTTGGAACTTTTCAAATCTTGTCAATTAATTTTTATCACAATTGGCTTTTTATAAATTATTATTAGAAGGTATGAACTTTCAGTGTGAACCACTTAACTTCATTTTTCAAATTCTCTGCATTTTTCATGAGCAATTTTTCATTTTCCCTGATTATTAATCTATTAAATTAAAAAATCAACAGTTGTAATTTGCAAAATACAATTTACAACGCTCTTTCTTACAAAAAATGATTTAAAAAAGCACGTCGAGAGCCTTTTGTTCACGCGAAATATCTTATCTAAATTTCGGCATCAGTTCGCCCCAATGTTTATTTTTTCCCGCGATCTGAAGTGTCGATCGCAAGAAGTGGCGCGGGAAACGCTGAATGAGACTCTTCAATTATTCCACAGGATCTTATCGCAATTGTGCTTGTGTATAGCCATAAGATCGGCGGCTGAGCGGTGGCGTGTAAGCGTACGTCCAATTTCCGGGGAGAAATTACCTTTGGGGAGATCTGAGACACGAGAGCGAGAGGGAGAAAGCGAAGTTGGTCGTAACCGCGGCTTAATTCATTCTCTTGGTCTTCGAGTCTCAACTGCTCTCAAATATCCTGCTAAACTCAGAATAGTGGGTATATCGCGTTGAGTGTAATTTTATTATCTCTCCTTTCAGCGCCTCAGACTTTCTTACGCATTCTTTTTTGCAGTTTTCCATTTTCCATTTCCCGTTTCTTACCCACCTCCTTTCTTTTTTTATATCAAGATCAAAATATCCCTCCTTTTATTTCTTCCTCCATTTCCCTTCTTTGCTTTTTATCTTACTTCTCTTCCTTCCTACTTTTTTCATCTTTTTTTTGCTCTTTTTCTCTTTCTATTTTCCTCCTTCCTTTTTCACTTTTTCTACTGTACGGGAACAACCCACTACTTTTATCTACGTTACCACTCGAATCACAATTTTAGGCTAACGGTAATGAGAAACGGAATTTATCGTTACTTCCCATGATGTAATCTTTTGAAATTCATTACAAATCTCTTATAATCCCCAGAAATTTCGTTAAATATTCCTGTTTTTTTAAATCCCTCGAAATCATTTAAAATTTCACAAAATCACATGTACACAATCTCGCAATATCCATCAATATTCCTTAAAGTTTCTAAGAAATTTTTTACAATCTCTTGACATTTCTTAAAATTCCTGAAAATCGCATGTATGTATCTAATCCTTTAAAATCCATTAAAATTACATAGAAATTCCATGAAATCTTTTCAAATTACTGACAATCGTAAGAATAACTATGTACAAATGAATTGTTTATTTATCGAAGGAAAGAACGAATATTATGTTCTAGTATAATTCAAAATGAATGAAATCGAATATTCTACATTTGAAAATCTATCCTTTAAAGTAGACGAGACGTTTTAAAAAATTGCATTCAATTCGAAAATAGTTATGAAGTAACAATATCAAGAATTGCTTTCTGCTTTTTATTTTTTTAACCTCGATTTTTATTCCTTTCTTTCTATCTCTTTTTCTCGCTTCTGGCTTTCGTCTCTCCCCTTGCACTGTTATTCAAGCAGTATTTTACTTTAATTTTTCCATCCCGCTTCGCTAACTCTTCTCGCTTGGCGCGCCCCCTTTCGCTACGGTAAAATTATGCAAAGAAGAAGACGATGGATATCTCCACGATGCCGGTACTGCCGCCGACCTTTTTTCTTCTTTTACACCCAGGTATCCTCCCATCACGAATACGCGTTCTTAAACGTGTTTTGTACGTAATAGGAAAAGCTCTTGTGTAACTACCAGCTTTTCGAAGTCATCTGACGATTAAAAGATAAATCAAGGAAATTTGTTCAACTAATAATAAAAAATCTAAATGGTGCGCTTCGCACGCGGCTCGCTTCGCTCGTAAATATGACCACGCGATTCGTTTTTATTCTCTTGACTTTTTTTCACATCGTTCTCAAAAATTTTCAAAATGCTCTAACTGTTTGAATTTTTATCCAAAACGGCTGGCGAATGAACTTGACCTTCATTTTGGGACAGTAAAAGTTATCGAATTTTACATTTTTTACATTTTGTAAAAATATTTATTTTGGGATCAGGGGGTCACAATACGTAGAAATTTGACAAAAACAGGGGTAAGGGGGGGAGTGTAAAATTTTACACAAATCTAATACCTTTTCTGATGAGAATTTAAAAAGCAGAGGTGTAGTAGATGAGGAAAAAAATCGACAATGAAAAATATTTGTATGGTTATGAGTACTAAATGTGGAAGCACGGTAACAAGACCGAATAAATATTGGCACAGCGAATCAGAAATTCTGATGGATAATAAACAGAGCTCGTAAAAATGTTACTTTTCTGAAAAAATGGGCAATATTCGTGGAAGAATAGGTAATATTTACTTTCTTCGATAATAAAGCTTTACTATTTACCAAATATCTATAAACTAAATTGATTTTTTTTATTAAAGGGAAAATAGACATAGAAAGTTTATTGGACCAGTGAAAAAAAGGAATTTAAACAAAAATAGATTTTATTTCGTAGGATTTTATCATAGGAAGAAAAATTTCAGTATAACTTGTAATAGGTAAGAGAAATTTATAACTAAGCGTATGTTTATTCATTTATAGAATAAAATTTGGCTAACGTAGATAGCGATATCTCTTTAAAAATTTAAATAACTCGGTTTAAAATTAAATTGAAAAGAATTTTGTGTCTGAAGTTTTGATTTAGCCATGTTAATTTCTTTCATATCAAACACCATTTTCAGCTATGAATTTATTCCCATTGCACTTGAATAATTCAATGAAAAATGCCAATACAGATTCTTTTTCATAAGGACTAATATTGGAATTATTGATTTTGAGAAATAAAGCACCAATTATCCCCCAAGTTCCAAGCTTTCCAGGTTCGTCAAACTTTTAACTACTTCTATTATTGTCGACTCGATAAGTATTGTTGTAATGATAATAGAATAAATATCTTTATCTCCGAGAAGAGTTATCATAAAGTTAGAGGTCTGAAAGTTACTAATTAATGGATTAAGGTTCTTTACAATAAATTGATTTTTTCCTTTCTTTATTCCTCACTGCAATTGATTTAAAGAAAAGTTTTTAGAAAATTGTTGAATAGAGTAATAATTTAAATAGGACAGTAAGTTAATTTTAATTAGTTCATTGAATTAGATTTTTTTATAACAAAAGCATTAATTTTAATTTACTAAAAATACTAAAAAAATTTATATATATACATTAGTCTATTCCAAATATTTCCGTAATTTTTATTTGGTCGGCTTTGGCAATTCATTACCAATTATTGGGAATTTGTGATCAGAAATTATAATTGAATTCAATTTCAAGATTTTTAAGAGACTTCTAAGAGCAAAAGATTACATAAAATTTCAACGAGTTTCAACAAATTTTAAGGAATTCAAAGGAAGTTAAAATATTTTAAGATATTTCAAAAGATTTTGCGCGACTTCTAAGAATTTCTAGGAATTGAAAAAATTCGCGAATGTGGGATTAAAAAGAAATATTTTGAAACCCTTTCAAATCATTTGAAATCTCATTTGACTAGCATACTATAAAAAAGTACACAAACAACATGCAATAAATCACACGTTTATTTTTCTTAGTAATAATAACATCATATTAATAGATCCCACTGTGATCAATTGCAAATGAAAATCCTCAGTGGATTATAAAGAAGAGAAAAAGTAAGCAAGACAAAGAAGTCTTCCCCATTACTAATCTACAAGACAAATATTTTCTCGAATTTAAAAATTTTTAATAATTGAGAGCAATCAATTCGATTGAATTGTGAGAAAGAACGAGTTTTATATTTATTCATCCATGTCAGAGAATTCAGAATTGTAAGAAGAGGATTCGGTAAAGTTGAACATCGCACATCGGTCGAAGCTGAGTGAAATAAATCATTTAAATTGGGTCGACGAGGAATCCCGAGCTAATAGCCTTAGATCCCTTTTCGTTTTGGTTGATGCGATTGCGGTGTATGAAATAAGCCTGCAAGGCGAAACATTGGGGCTGTAATAGGTTTCCGGGCTGCTGGATGGTCAGAGTGCAGTCTGCGGTTTGAAACCGTTGGAAACGGTGGAAACGGGTCTTGAATAGAACGGGTGGAAAACGATTCTGTTTCTCTTCTCTCTTCGGCTCTGCAAGCAGAAAACTAACTCTGCTAAAGGATATGCAGAAACTGTGGTGATAAGATAACGCTCAATCCTTCTCTACATTACCACCTACTCTTCCAGATGGGTCACGGTTACGACGTTTACCGTAAAGCTTTCCCCGAGATACCAAGCCATGCCAGTTTTACGCCGGTCTTACGCACACGTTCGTCATTACTGAGATAAAAGCTTCCTCGTTGCTTCTGCTTCGAAATTCGACTTTATTGGCAACTGCACTTGCACCTCAATGAAGAGAAGTCTCTCACACCATTTTATGATCAAAGGTGTCTTACAATTACACTCTTGAAATGTTATCACTTCAGCTCAAAGAAGGAATGAGTCAGAAAACTCAAATACGCAAACAATGGGAAAGAAAGAATTTGAAATCAAAATTTAAATTGTCTAGAATTACATTCCTATTAACAGCACAAAATGCTTCCAAGTTTTGAATTTTCAATCAAAAAAATTAATTTTCAACAAAGGAATTTAATTTTCACACTAAAAAGTGAATTTTTTACGGTATAGATTAATTTTTATCTAAAAAAATGGATTATCTACTAAATAATGAAATTTTCTACGAAAAATATTATATAATTTTCAAGAATTTTTGTCCATATGTAATAACCTAGTTTCAAAAAATATAAGTATTAATCTCATTCTCTCATAATCTTTAATCTCCCTATACATTAATGAAAAGATCTCGGCGTTGTTATTTCAAGACTTTCGTCTGACTATTGTGAACCTCAGACTTCACGTCGTCAATCAACTGAAATAACTTGAGGAGTTGTGTTATAAGTTTATGAATACCTTACAATAGGTACTCATCTTTGTAATATCTGTTTTATCTAAAATCTACTTACATATTATATTTTCTCCTAAATGGTATAAATAAAGTGAACAATTTTGAAAGCAATTTCTGAAGTTCCAAAATAATTAGCAACTAGTGTTCTTAATGTGAGAATACTATAATGCTTAGAACTAACGAAGCTTAGAAAAGGTTAAGTGAGAGCAAGAAAGGGTAAAGCCAGTATCGATAAAATGCAGTTTAGATTCAAAAGTTCAAGGCAAGGAGTTATTTATAGTGAAGAAATGTCAAGCTTCCTTTGTAAAGGCGACTGACTACACTTCCTATGAAAAGAACTTTTCTAAGAATGAGGATTTTGACGTTCATCTTTTTCTAAGAACTTTTCAATAATCTTATACTCTTCGAAAAGCTTCACGATTTAAAGACATGAATTTACATGTACAATTCTGAAGAAGCTTCTCGAAGATAAATTCCCGCGCTTACAAGATAAATTGAAAATATTAACGGAGATTTATTAATAATGTGAATTTTCCTTAAGAAAGTTAAAATACATTTGCAAAATGAAGAAAGTAATAATCCTTAAGAGAAGGAAAGGGAGTTTAATTTATTATTGAGGGATGGAAATACGCTTTTTATTTAGATGGAAGCAAGCCTCGGAGAACAATATTCGGTTTTATTTTATTTCTACCTTGACATTTACTATCTTGAATGAGAAAGTACTTACAAATATGTATGAACGAAAGTTGGAATTATTCAGAGCAATACACGAGGTCTCTAGCCCTCAATAGAAAACGACTGTGTTATTTGTATTTTCATATCTCCGTACACTGACGCAATTAACAATGCACCCAGCATCGTCTGCTAAATATACAGGTACACGACAATACGACACGGTTGGATTGATTTATGGTCCCGGTTCGGCCTTAACGTTGGAACTAGAAAGTTTTAATTGCTTCGCGATATATTTTTCTGGCTATCGCGCTCGACGAGAGCACCAGTTAAAGCCGGAGGGCTTGTTTGGAGATGGATTGCATTTCACCGAATGTGGTTTCACCAAACGCCAAACCACGACCTATCAGTCAAATACAATAGAATTTTTCTTAAATAACAGAAGAATCAGCTCTATCGTGTTATAAATAACGTCGATAGATATTTAAACTTAATGGATATTTATACTTAATGTTGTAAATACTAAATTTAATTATGTTCAATAATAAAGTTCGAATTCTAACGTTTTCCAATAAAAACTTCTATAAAGATGCATTAAAAATAATTCATAAGAATTCAAACAAATGCAAAGGAATTCAAAAGAATATTCAAGTAAATTTTATAAGGACGAAAGAATGAAGAAAAAACCCAAGGAAAGAATTCGTAGTGATTTAAAAGAATTAAAAAGGATACAAAGGACTTGAAACGAATTCAGAAGAATTTAAGCTTAATTTTTTTAAAAATAGAAGTTAAATTTATCCAGTTTGGAAGTTTGGATAATTTTTAAGATGAACATGATAAATAACCAATGAAATCTTGATAACACAGGTAACAGTTATGTTATATATGCAAAGATAAAGTGAATTTCATGATCAACTGCAGATGCATTTATCAAAATGATATCAAACCCATTTCTGATTTGCGCACGAAACATATGAATGGCTCTTCCATATCATAAACGATCCATTAATTTGTCATGTTACAGTTCGTCCATTGATTCAAGTACCGAATCAGCTTGTGGGGGCACCTACTACTACCGACGTCACGTTGGTATGCTACGTAGAAGCTTCTCCGAAACCTATAAATTATTGGACACGTGATACAGGTAAAAGCATTTTCCTGTAAAGGCATGAATTTCAAATCACCATACAATAACCCCAACGTTTTCTTCCTCAAAATAATTCCATGTCGATAACACTGATGCATCATGTAATGCAACATAAAGTGCTTCCAATCTATAAAATTAAAACGAGCCAGATTTTAATGCAAATATTATGTTACGAAAATAAATAATAATATATACCTTTTATTACGACAATGTAACTTTCAAGAATAATTTATCTCCACTAAGGGTCGATTTATTCGCTTTTAAAAGAGCGATATTACTTGCTATAATATTGTCAGATTAATTATGCATAATTAATAATAATTCGAATTATTCATATATCTCTTCAATAAATGTTCGTAGAAAATAATATTTGATTATCCGATAATATTATAGCGTACATGTTTATACCAAAAACGCTAACTTTACCAAATAATTATCCCGGGTTACGGTATAATTATAAAGAATGATTGTTTCTGATTTTAGGAGAAATGATAATTAGTAATGAAAAATATGCAATGTCGGAGGTAAAGTCTTCCGTCTATAGTGCACAGATGCTTCTGTTGATAAAGAGTCTCCAAGATCGAGATTTCGGTGGGTATAAATGCATCTCAAAAAACTCGCTAGGCGACGCTGAGGGAAGCATTCATCTTTACGGTGAGTTTTGACGGTCAAATAAAATGTTTGATAAGGTAAACAGAACGGAAAGAAAAAAGTCGTAAAGTTTTCTTGAGACATTAAGACTTTGAGACTTTGCCAGATGTTTCCTTGATATGTTCCCAGTAGAAAGTAGAATGTGCTTTTCTAGTTTCTTGTCCGTACATAAAACGCGGTATTCTTTGCATAAAGGGGGATAACGACATCAATGAAGCGCTACTTTAACCCGAGAGATAATGCTGTATGCGAAATTGCGTACATCAAACTATTTATCGATTTCTGCAAAATATAGGCACTGCCATCAAACTGTGACAATATTATACTTATTATTAACTACTATTCGACAAATTTAGGTTGTTGTTGCGCTTAATCCACTAATAAATTTTCGTAGACAATTTCTAGAGATTTAAATGGAATAATTATTATTTGCCTGAAACTACAATATTTTAAATTTCGGACTAAACAATTTTTGTATCAGTTTCAAAAGATTTAAAGATTTCGAAATCCTTTAAAATCTATTCTCTTAATAGAATCCTTAAAACTCTTTTGAAATTTCTTACAATCTTTAAACACTTTAAAATGATTTTGAAATTCCTTAAAATCTTCTGAAATTCAGTGAAATGGCTTGAAATATTTTCATATAGTCCATTAATTCAAACTGCAAAGTAAGAAGTCTTTGTACTTTTTTGTTCATGTTTTCATTTAATAGCAGATGCAAGTATATAGATAAATCCGGATTTTATGCAAGTAGAGTTGATTGTTCTAAGAGAGTGGAATCTTATCTAAATCCATTAAGGCAAAGGTAAAGGCATGAATATTTTTATCAATTGAATTTTTCAACTAATTTTCCGTAGCTGCATACTACAGAAAGGAGAGATAAGATCCTTTCTGTTGGCACGGCAAAGGACGAGCGAGGGTTGGCAACGGGCGTTAATAGTAGAAATTTTCCGGTGTAAACGGACGCCTCTTGTCTTGTATCTCGGCTCATTCGCACGCGGGGTTGCCTTCTCGTTGATGCTACTGGCTAGAGCTACCCCGACTCCAGAGTCACGCGATCAGATAAGCTACTATAGGATTAACCATTAAACAGAACTCGCCCGTAAGCATAGAGTAGCGCTCAAAGAGGGCGAGAAAGGGGTGGAAGAAGAATAGTATACCCGCTACTCAACCAGGAAGATAAAATTTCAAATTTCTCGCAAAATATGTCATGCAAATGACAGTTACATAATTTATCATTTTGCTGTTTTTATCATCATATCACAAGAATCAAGAGAGCTACCTATTTTTAATTTTTCTATTCCTAAAGTAAATTGATTAATAATTATCAGAGTGAATATCTGCTTTCAACTCCTTTACTAATGTATTTTATTTGTATTCTTCAGGAATTGTGCTAATTCAAAAAGTAACCTGGGAAATCAATACTTTTATATTAATTATAAATCCTCAAACGTAAAAAAGCGGGAAATACGAATTATAAATATAATAAAATTATAAATAATAATAATATAAATATAAATACAATTCCTTGAAATGACACCACAGTTTTATCAGTCAATAATCCAGTTTTATCTGTTAATAAAAAACATTAATCAATCGAGGTGACTGGTACACTTCATTTAAAAAATTTCCAAATCTTGACCTGACCTATATTCAACTAATAGAATTCAGTGGTGTTGCTAATTTTAATTAATAAATATAGTAAATGCCTTAACATTCATAAAAAAATCCAAAAAATTTCTTTTGAACATTAAAATTTTTTGAATTTACTAAAAATTGCACAAAATCTCTTCAAAATTTTTTTAAATTCCTTTATATTTTTTCAATATTCTCAAAATATTAAAAAAATCCCGTGAAATTTTTTGAAACCTTAAAATCATCGCATATTTTCCTCAACCTAAATTCGAAAACCCATGGAAACTGAAAATAAAGTTAGAAAGGACCCAAAAAAAATTTTCAAAATGAGAGGCAGCTCATTAAATCTTTAGAGACCAGAAAATAGATTAGAAAAGATACATCATAATAGCTAGGAATAAAGTTAGATTGTTTTATTTTTCGTATTGAACCAACAGAAGATATCTAAAGGAAAGGATGGAAGACATATGTGAAGCGAAGTGAAAAAGTGTATGGCGCCTTGTGGAGATATGCCACATCACGTCAGGCTCGACTAAAAGTCCGCGAAACAATATCCTCCTCGTATTAGTTATCGTTTATCAGGGCATCCAGCCAGACAAAACGTGGGGTCTCGGGAATTGGGTGAGCCATCTGTTGCCAGACATGATCGATAAAAGTCCGCCAAGTGTTATCAGTGCTAAACTGCTATTTCGGCGAGCTGCCGCACGTTCTCCAACCTCACCCCTATTTTCCCCCATTTTACCCCACTTATTCTCATCCCTCAACCCTCTGCTCTCTTTCGCTTTTACCCTTTCTCCTCTTTTGCAACCATCTCGATCCGCAATATCTATAGCTACGATTTGCGGGGATACACGATAAATTGGATCTACCAACCGGATTCCTCGTCAAAGAGGAATTCTTGCCTGCCGTTGTGATGTCGAGCGTGGAAATACTCGTGTGATTCTCATCTAAGCGCCAAGCATGTGGAAAAAAAAATGGGATTACCCGCTGATTCATGTTACAATCGAGCACCTTTTGAAACAATGCTGTGCCTTCGTGAACTGCAGAAGAGTCGCATTGCTAAACATCCCGCTCAATGTCCTGTCGCATTCAAGAAATAACTGTGTTAAAGCGGATTCAAAGCAACTCGAATAAATCATTATTACACATTGTTTGCTGTAAATACGCAATAAATCCGAAAATGTCATTTTTGAAGAAAAATTGAATCAAAGGCTACAAAGAGTTAACAAATCTATTTAAAAAATGTACAACAAAATAAAACGATTTTTTCCACTTGTATGGTTGGAAATGTTTCAAGTTAAATCATACCAACTACTTCGAAAATAGAGAATTTTATATTTTTTAGATTATAATATATACTTTTTTAATTAAACTGACTACGAACAACTTCAAAACTAAATAAACAACATACTGGGAATTTTCTAAATTTGAATAGTTTTAATTAAAACATTTATAAAGGGAGTCTAATTAATTGTATAATACCGACTGTAATAACGAAATTGGTATTATCTCTCACTGAGAGATACAAAATACACATACATTTGTCACTTTAGTTCGATCATACAGAATCAATACTAATAATGCCGTAATTTGCAAGTATACCAATATCTCTATTTCCGAAAGATGGAACAATCAAATCTCACTATTTGTTTGACAAATACAATTTATTGTGTGCGATTGTATATAGCTTTCGATATTTACATTCTAACGTATCTTGTGAAATTGGAGCCGAGGCGAAAATTATCCTCCACAGGAATACAATATCGCTATTTGAAATGTTTGTGATAAAATTGATACAAAATATACAAAGTATATTTGCAGAGAATTCAACGTTACAAATAACATTATAGCATTTTTTAAATCATATTAAAAATGATATTGAAAGAAAATAACATCAATTCACAGAAATCGAGTGTTATAAAAAATATCGTGTGTAATATAGGGAGAGGGACTTTTTCTTCACCTTGGTGTTATTTTGCTGTACTTGGCTACAATTTTTTTTTTTTTTTTTTTGCTATAAAGCCAAAAGAATTTGACGATTTCTCCTTCGCCCTATAAAGCAGCTTCTTTAATCAATAAATTTTTACTTTTTACAGAAATCTTAATGGATTCTAAAAACAATGAACATTATGGGGAAGATGGAATTCCAGAAGATCGTGAGGGTCACCGACTAAATCACGTTTATCAAGGATCATTAAGAGAAACAGGTTCGACTTCAAGACCTCGACATAATGGTGACGATTATACTGATTCTACTTCCTCATTAAGAGCCCATCCAACAGTTATTTGTATTCTCTTAATAGCTTCATATCACCTGACTAGATTCACGTAAGACTATCAATTTCAAGAGTACCGAATCGTTCACTCTCGACTTTTTAAATCGGAGAGCATTGAAATTTGAGGAAACATTAGTAGATTACCAAATCTATCAATCCTTGAATAAATATTCTCTTCATTTTTTATTATTGTAGTTTCTACCAGACGAATTTAATACTTTATTTAATTCTATATTTTAATATTCAAAATTTTATTTTACCCTCTACCAGATTTTTACTTTCGTATTTCATTTTGGGAAAGAAGGAATGCCAATGAAAGTATCTAACTCATAATAAGACCACGAATTTCAGTCTGCCAATAATTTAGCTAATTTTAAGGACTTATTCTTTGAAAAAAAATTAGAACGATTGGTACTCAAGGATGAGGGCCTTTTCATTCTTTTAAGAATGCAAATGAAGTGGAAGATTTCACATCAAAAGGATGAAAATTGTAAATAAATTCTTTAGAAGAAGAGACAGTTTTCACACTTTTAATGAAAAATTACCAAAATACTAGTCAAGAAATAATTGTTGCTTATACAATTCATCATTGTAAATAATTCTATCCATCTCGAATTCAGTCAAATCGATAATATTTATTAATTGAAACATTTTCTTGCTTTTTAATCGAACTCAATGTTTCGGAATCAATAGTCTTTCATCGATTCGACTGAAGGAAAAGAATGAACAAAATAGTATTTTGTAAACTTGAAAGTGAAGATGATTAATAAAACCTTAAAAAATGAAAATAAAATAATATCTTGCACTTTAATTAACAGTTTACTTTTTTTTTTTTTTTCAAAACTTATGTTCTTGATGTTCAACTCAAGTCCACAAAATACAAAATGTAAATATAATCAACCGAAAATGAAAAGTGCTCAGATCAAAATGTCGAAGTAGTCTAATTTAAATAAAAATGTTAATTGCTTAATCTTCAAGCGAAAGATAACTAAAAGATAAATCAAAATTAATAATTAAGTTTTAGAGAGAAAATTTTGTTTCAGTCTTTTAACTATTAATGTTAACATTTTTTTATATTATTTTGTTTTAATATAAAGTAAGTAGTTGTTAGAATTTTGTTGTGAATATATAATAGTTAATTAATGAATATTGCTAGGAAATTTTGGAGGGAAAAATTGATGGAAATACCATTGGAGAAATTATCAGAGAATTATTCAATCGAAGGAGAATAAGTTTAAGAGTGAAAAGAGATGGTTTCTTTGATTGCTTCGACAGTGGTATCATTTTCTTTTGAACTGATACTTTTTATTTTCATGGAATTACGGTACGCACGAGTGATTCCGGGATAAAGGTCTCATATTGAGTGAATTTTTTAAATTCCCGACAAATGTTACGTCTAAGAAACTACCTTCATTAGTACGCGAGATTCGTCGTACAAACGGAGTGAATTTCTCCTCTAGGCTGCTATTAATTTTTATCAAAGATTTAACATTACTGTTCTCTATTGAAAGAAGAATATTATATATATAAATATACATATATAATATGGAGGAAGAGGAGTTTTGGTTAAAAAGTGGAAGGGGGTCCTGTTACACTGGCATCACTTTTTTAAAAAACTATAAGTTCTAAAAATTGAGTAAACACAAAATTTGAACTTATTAAATGATTGAAATGCGTAAAATTAGAAATTTTCATATTCGCGCTAAACTAAAAATTGAATTAGTAGTCTTGAAGAAGAAATTCCTACTTTTGTCACGCTGCTTTATGTACATATCACCCAAAAATATATATTCCTATGTGAAATAAAAAAGTGCAATATTACTCTGCCTGCGTAAATATTTATCTATAAGTTGATGCATATCCCTGAAAGATTAGATACTAAAAATGAGAATTAAAGAAAATATTATTAAAGCGAAAAATCTACTTTGACCTCGAAACAAGACTTTTTCCACTTTGACATATCATTTTCTAATTTTTTACTCATTAATTCATTATTAAGAAGTACGATCATTAATTTATGAATAAATAGAGTTAAACCGTGAATAATGTATTTCTCATCTAACCTCTATTGTGTGCCAAATATTTGAGTATTTCAAAGGAAATAATTTTAAAGACGAAGAAAACGCTTCGAATCCTTGGAAAAAAGGTTATGTCTTTATTTTGAATAAAATAAATATTTATTAGACTCTAAATAAATTCGCTCCTTTTTCGACTTAATTTTATGGACATTTTTCTGAGTGAAACATTTTTCATGATTTTTAAATTAATTATAATCATTAAATTTTTCTCAAATTTAAAATAAAGAATTCAGAAGACATGAAAATCTTTACTTTTATCTGCGGAGTTTTAATAATTCAAATTCTTCACAATTGTTAAAGCGGGAGATAATCACTTCATTATTGTTACGCCCTTTCAGTTTCTCTATCTTCATAATGTGGATTAGTGAACACCTGTTGCTGTTGGCATGACTGAAGCGACGCTTTGCATATTCAATAGCATCTCGTTTAAAAATTGAATTTAAATTTGCATGATATCGACACTTCTCAAGTAATTACTTCTCTCTATTAATAATTTCATTATTTTCTTCCAAACTAATCTGCCATGTTTTTTAAATATCCAAAAAAATACCATAATAACATTTGTTACCCCTAGGGGTAACAAATGTAATTCTTATTTTCTCTGTTTGGAAGAAAAGTATAAAGTTTATCTCAAGGGAATAATGAATTGAGGAATAGCTTCGTGTACGAGTGCAGTCGAACGTTTGCTTTAAATAATTCAAGCGGGCAGTTAATTAAACGATTGTTGAAACAAAGTTATATTAAAGTTTCAACTGACGTGTATCGTTTTGTTTTCCCTTTGGTAAAGTTTCACGCCCACGTGATCGAACTATTAACACGAAGCTTTCATTCCAGTTTGCTGCTTCTTTTAATAATCAGTTTCATTGTTTCCACACATAAATCAAATCGAGTTTCAATATTAAATTTAGTTATGCTTAAAAGTATTTAAGAGAATTCAATTACGAAGATAATTTCATATTTTCAACATTTCTAGAGAAACGAAATATAAGTTTCATCAACTTTACGCTTAGAATTGCAACTTTTACATTTAACTAAAAATTTAATTCCCTTTCTTTTGATAAAGGAGCAACTAATTTGTACAATTATCACAATAATCAGTATTACTTATTTTTACGATTCCCAGTAACTTGAAGATTTCAGAAACCGTTCAATTGCCTTTAAAATTAATTCAAACTCTGTAATGTACTTTATCTTCCTATATCATCACGACTTTCTTTAGTCATTAAGTCGATCATTTTAATAATCGTGTCCCACGAACTGAACCGCATCTGGAGTAACTGTCGATCCAGTTGATGAGAGATCGCGATATTTAATGGAGAATATATTTATGTGTAGATGGTGTAATATACGACATAGGAAGTAACGATATATTATTAAAAGACAAGTTATCGGATTGTTGATTATGAGTGTTTAAGAGGGTTATACATATAATATACGTACAGCTTAAGATAATAAAATCAAACCATAGCCTATTATATTCACACTGTCGTAAAAAGTGCTAGAACTTTTATAAAAGTACTGTGTTGCTCTTACAGAATTACTAGCAACATTTGCTAAAATACTGATAGAATCATTCATTTTTTATTCATTTTTCAAATAAGCATTCTCATATTCTATCAGTGAGAGAGTCTCATAATCAATGAAAATGATGGCATGTATTATAATTACAGAAAAAAGTAAACATGTTACCTCAGAAACTTCTTTTATATTAAAGAGTGTTAGTGTAAATGCGTGTTAGAAAGAATGGGACACGTTACTTGTTTTTTATATTCTTTTAACTTAAATATTACCTTTGAAAATATCACCTCAATGAAAATTGTACGTCAAAAATTAAGAATGTATGTTAAAATCCCCAAAAGAGAAAAATAGATAATAATCTTTCAGTCTTTCTCATAAACTTTCAATGTACTTTTTACATAATTTACATCCATATTTTACATTTTAATTTAGGACTGTAGAGAGTTTACTTTGAAGATTATTATCTAATTTTCTCACTGTAATATCATGTAAAATAAACATGTCTAGAGTTAATAGAGTCACGTATCTTCGAGTACACCTGTAGAAATGATTGCGCCTCGCACCTTGTACAATAATCTCACGTACGGCATAAAATACGACATGAAGTGTGCATTACGCATTGATGTAATTACTAACAACTATTCTCTCCGTGTAATCAATCCGAACCGAACTTGTACCAATTTAATCGATTAACATACTGAGCCCGGCGAAATTATACAGAAAAAGAGAGAAATATATATAGCAGAATAAAAAGATATCAATGTAATTCACTTCGACTATTTATTTAACATTTCCACCTGTGAATCCTCCTTTTAGAGATATTTCAGATATTACTAAAACCCGATTGAAGAAAAACTGATTTTAAGGCACCCTAATTTCTTCTCACTTTGCTTTCACGTTCGCATATTTTTATGCTGATATTTGCAGAAAGAAGAAAGCTCTCTATGAATGTTAGTAAAAAATTTACTGACCGATTTCATGCATATCCAACGTCAAATTAAATGCCGGATGATATATATGGCAGGATGTAAATGCATTTTACTGTTAACATCGATGCACTGGACGCTTCAAAATCTCAATGAAATCTCTACTACTTTTATCATGAAATTTACTGTCAATAAAACAAGGTCATCTCAATTTTGCTATGTTGTCAAAAATGGAGTTAAATAATTAGAAGGGATGTAACTAATTAAGTCGAATACCGTGAGCGGGAAATAATATTTTTAATTGAAGGATCAAATTAGGGGTATAAAATTGAAAATTAATAGTTCCTGATGGATACGTTTATGTGTAAGTACTCATTATATGATTAGAGGACCAACTGTTTCCCAGAGGGCATCCTACTCATGCAGGCCTATAAACCGCAGATTCTATGAGCATGCCCATGACCACAATGTTCCCTCAATGATTGTTCAAATTAATGAGCTATTGTGGACGTTCTCTCAAACGTGACGTTTGTACCGCAAGCAACTCCAGATTCAAGCCTTGAACGATTTACGCTCATCGAGTTCATGCTCAACGAATTCTATAATCGATTTCTATCGCATACTTGTTACATTCGTGGTAAAGAAACTTCTTCTTGTCGATCACAATTTAAACAAAAGATTGTTATCATTTCATAAGGCTTAATGCTGAAAAATTAGCTAAAATTGACCATAAAAATTTCATGTCTTTAATTCGCATTCGTTTCAAATCAATCCCTAACAGTAAAAAGAAGCCAGCAAAAATAAAGTAATTTACAAAACTCAACATTTTTTATTGATAATGGCAGAAAACTTTCTTTCAAAAGAATAGAAAAAAAGTTTCATTCCCCTAGGGATATTAGAAACCGATTCCAATCCAACCTTTAACTTTTCAAAAATTCACTAACAGTCCTCTCACAGTCGCTATTATGGGAAAAACTTAAAGTAAACTTTTTTAACGGAATCGTTTACTTTTCACTTAAAAAAATGGATTGTCAACTAAATATTTTAAATTCTGTAAGAAAAAATAATTGTCAATAAAAAAAAGTGAATTTTCAACGGAATAGTTTAAACTTTTTAACCATCAATAGTAAATATAATCCATCTTTTAAATCGAAAAGTAATTACTTTTTAATTTTTAAAAATGGATTATCAACTAAATATTGAAATTTTCTATAAAACAATATGATTTTCATTAAAGAAAATTAATTTTCAACGAAAAATAGTTGAATTTTCAATCAAATAAAAGGGAAAAAGAAGAATTTTCCCGAAAACAGGGGAAAAACGAGAAATATTTTTTAAAGAGAAAGAGGAAGAACAGATGAGTAGGGAAAAAATTATGAACTTTGTAATTTGTCGATTTTATAAAAATTTAAAGAAAATTTTACACTATTTACTGAAAATACGGTACTTTAGGGATCAAACTGTGAAAGCAGGAGACATTAGGAATTTCAACTGAATATATGAGACAATATAGAGGATACAAGAACCAGTCTGTGAGGCCTACACTAAAAATACACTAAAATTTAAAAAGTCGAAATATTTTCGCAGTTTTAATGTCATCTCTAGAGAAAATTCCAGGCAGAAACTAATTTCTCAGAGGTTGACAGTCAACCTCTTGATATCAACCTTAATTAAAATTGCTTTACCCTAGACAGTAAACTCTATAAAAATGTGCACTCTCTCGAATATAAAATATTATAATATCAATCATCCTGAATATCACCTACTTCTCGGTCCCCTTTTTCCTAATCAAAAAGAACAGTAGAAGCAGCGAGAAAAATGGCAAATATCGGATATCAGTAATCCTATTGACTCGTTACGATTCACACTCGTCGAATCGTATCCTCAGAAATGTTATGCATGCTAGAGTTCCGGAAGGTTGGAACAGACCTGAGCAGACCAAAAGGGTGCCTAGAGCTGGCTTCTGATATTGTAAGTGGCTGCGAATCCTTTATAAGCGTGGAACTCAGTTCGGGTCGAAGCGAGCGTGGAATTTTTGATGTAGTAGCAAGCAGATATGAATATCGGAAAGTTCCCAAAGGAATTCCGAAGGATCAGCGCTGGGAGGGAAAGAGTGAGAGAAAAGGCCAAGTGTTGGAAAGAGAAATGCGATAGAAAGAGGGTGGAGTCAAGTCGGGTCTTCGTGAAGGCTTCCCGAGGGAACGAGCAAGAGAAGCAACTTTGAGAAATCGCTGAGGAACCGATAACTTCACGGGCGTCAAACAAACAACAAACCCCTGGCACGGTGCTCGTTTCAAACCCGATAGGCAATACAGATAAACTTTCATGTCTGCCCGACTAAACGGGATAGTTGATACTGGCCGCTTACCAGCTAAACAGCTAGTTTATCTCAGTTCTGCGTATAATACTCATTGTTTGAGAATCGATCTTATCGACACGAAAGCAATCAAGAATATTATCAGAATATGCAACTTTATGGAATGCTCCTTTCAAACTTCCTATAACTCATGATTGTGCATGAGATTATTTTAAATAGTTTAACAGATATATTGAGAATCTTCAATTCTAAATATTCAAATAGGTTTCATGTGTAAATCATGCAAGTTCCAGAACAATTTTAAGAACTTTAAAATATTCAAGTACAATTCGAAATAATACAAGTAAATTCAAATAAACTCGAAAGATCTTAATAGAATTCGAAATTATTCAAAAGCATTTAAAAGAATTGAAGAGAATGAAAAAAGATCACGAATTCAAAATAATTCAAGAGAATTCAGCAAAACTCTATATATCTCAATAGAATTTCATAGAATTCAAGGTGACACATGAAGTAATTTTTAGAATAGGAAACTACTAGTGAAATTTGAATGTCCGATATAACTCTCATTGATTTAATAAAACTAAAATTATTATAAAAATGAAAATTCACAAAATGCGTAATTAGGTACTCTTTTAATTTGAATTAATAAGAAGTTATTATACTAGTTAAGAACTACTCATTCATTTAGTGACCGAATCGACACTGTGTATAGGTACATTAATAACTTCTTACTAATTCAGATTGAGAGAATACTACAATTATATATTACAGTGACTCCTAATTTGTATTTAATTGCTTTTCAGCATAATGACTCTCACCGAAGTAGCAGGCTTTCTTGTAAAGAGGTCAAGATGTTATAAATAATCATATTCTTTTAGCAGTGAAAATAATAATCGGAATAAGTACTTTTTTTAAGTATTTATTTCTACTTATGAATTTCGTTACGTTTCGTCGCAGGTACACCATAAAAAAATCTCCATTTTTTATATTTCATATATTTTTCATATATTTCATATATATTTAATTTGCTTCCCCCAGTTTTAAAACTTCGCACTCGTCAAAAATCGTCCTTTTTCCGCCCTTGACACACAATATACTATTTTAAGAGTTTTTCTGCATAAAATTTCTAAAAGATTCAAATGGTCAATTTCTTGAATTTTGTTACACAAGAAAAGTATTTCTTAATGAATTCTTTAAGTTGTAGTCAAACGCAGAAAAAAATGCAATAAGTTTGAGATTGATTTCATCAAGAGACGCCGATCTTAGTTTCCTCTCTTATAACTTTTTTTCCTAAGGTTATTTTGTGTGGAACAAAATGAAAAAACTTTTCGATGCCCTCGACCCAGCGCTCGACTAAGTCCATACGTAAAGAGGAAACTGGGTGGAGATAGAACCGGAGAAGAGCTGGCGGAGAAAGCCTCGCGCTCTATCGCGAATCTTCCCTCGTGTGTAAACCTATAAAATGTCTACCTCTGTAGTTCGGAGGATCCCATGGCACACGTTCGTTGTTACATACTGCTTTTAAGAA
The DNA here is from genome assembly GCA_904066015.1 of Synergus gifuensis. Lineage (NCBI taxonomy): Eukaryota > Metazoa > Arthropoda > Insecta > Hymenoptera > Cynipidae > Synergus > Synergus gifuensis. Next base: position 131,364 of record CAJFCO010000138.1, read on the forward strand.
TGGCGCATAATAACGGATCGTTGTACTTCGGTCACGTCGCCTTACCCGAAGCCACCGAGTCTGCCACAAGTGGTCGTTATTCACTTGGTTGCACCGTGCGCGCCCGACAATATCTACTGTTGTTCATTTTTCGAACCTTACGGACAATTGAGACTTCGACGAGTTCTTTCCAAACAAATTGAGAAAAAATATCGATTTAGGAGTCGACGATAGGAAAAACTTTATACTTTGCTGTCTCGTTTTTCCATGAGGAAAACGAGACAGAAAAGTAATTAAAATAACAATAGTAATAATGGTAAAGAATAATTAATAACGTTATTAAAAGAATTAAAGGAATCATAACAGAGAGACGAAGGTTGTAAACCGCGAGCAAGTCACCACTCGCTCTTTTTATTATAAATTTTGTTAGGATTATTTATTTTTATTATTATTTATTTATTAATATATTTATTAGTTATTTTATTTAGATTTATTATCTCATCGGTTTTATTAGGATGGAGACATCCTAATAAAACTGAGCGTGCGGAACAATAGTCAGGGGTAAACCAAGAACCGTAAACTGCAGGGGAAAATAGTAAACAAAAACCAATTTTAGAACGAAATCAAATTTCATCGAATTAGCCTCCATGAAAATACAAAAAATATCTAGACAAAGAAGAAAGATATTCCAGGAGTTACTCTCGAAATTATTAAATTCAAAGTAAATTCACATAAATTCAACCTAAAATTATTCATGCATGCATGAGCTTAAGGAATTCAACTGACTGTTGAGTGTATTCAATATTGAATTTACAAGGGAATTGAAATAAATTCGACTAAATTCAAAGTGAATTACAGGGATATACTTCAATTCTCGGTTATTTCCCGGTTTTCCCGGTTGGTAAACTCGTTGATGGAATTCAATAGACTTCAAATTAATGTATTTTCACCAATGAAATTTATTGGAATTTAATAGAACTTAAGTGAATTAAAATAAATTGAATGTAATTAAATCGTATTTTTCGGTATTAAATATCAATTAAACCGAATTTAGTTAAATTAACGGTGAATGCGATTCAATATCAATAAATGATCAGTGAACGCGATTGTATAAAATTTGAAGTCGTTTTTTCGAATATAGTATTAATCTGCTCTACTAAGTTATTAAACTATCGACGTTTTAATTTATTTATTAATGGGAGTGTATAAAAATATTATTTTCCATTATTGTAAGATGGAGAAGGGTATGAGAAAAGATGTTTGGAAAAGAATGGTTCAAAAGCAGATTGAAAAACACGGTTTTCAAAAGGTAAGCAAGAGAGTTCGAAAAGGAGATTCAGAAAAGAGGGATGCAAAAGGAATGAAATTATACCAAAACCTGGAAAATATAGTTGAGTATGGAAAGGTGATTTTGAAAAGGGGATTGAAAAAGGATATTGAAAATAGGTGTGGGATAAGGTGTTGTGAAAGGTAAAAATAAAAAAGAAATGGGTAAAGGGGTACGGAAATGGGATTTGAAAAAGAAGGTTTAGGAAAAAGAGGTTGTAAAGGGGATTTTCAAAAGGAGAATGAAAAAAAAGAACGTAGATAAAAAGGGATAGAAAAGGAATTGTTGGAAAAGGTGTTTGGAAAAGAAGGGTTGTAAAACCTTTAAGGTTTTACAACCTAATAGGTTTTAAAACCTAAAAGGTTGTAAAACTATTGGATTTGATAAAGAAGGATGGATGGTAAAAGGGGACGGAAAAGGGGTTTTGAAGAAAAAGGACATTGATACAAATGGATATAAAGAGGTTTTAAAGAGAGAAGTTGAAAAATACTTCAATAAAAAGAGTTGAAAAGGGAGCTAGAAAAAGTCGTTTGCGAAATGGGATTAAAAAAAAGTGTTTGATAAAGGTAATTGAAAAAAAATTGTGAATAAAGAGGAATGGGAAAAGAGGGTTGATAAAGGCGGTGAAAAATAGGGTCCAGCATAATATTAAATCGTTGTTCTATCAGCGAGCAATTTTTTCATAAAAAGCGACAAATTGTCGTCATTGTTATGAAATAATGAACAGCATAGTTCGCAAAAAGCGATTTAGTTATCGTTTATTCGAAAAAGTACACACTCGAATGGAGAAGTAATTAGATAACCGTGAACAACGTGTGTGCGTCCTGATGGCGTGTTAATCAATTTAATCGAATAATCCATTTAAACAAGTAGAAATCGCTCGCGTGCCGTCACGTCGCTTGGAGTACCATCCACTAGCCTCGTGGTCAACCAGTCTTTGTCATGGGGTAGCCGACGTTTCACCGCATTATTAATTAGACGGCATATAGCATACCATGGCAAGGCAAAGCAATAACATTAGCGAAATAATATAATAACGCTATCATGCTGGCCAGCAAAAGCCATTGAGGCATGAGCAAAATTTACCTTGCTACGATCAACAAACCCCGGAAAATCTGGATTGGATATTATTAGGCCTGGTGCGTTTCATCAAAACCCACAACATCCGGAAATTTAATGAGCGTAATTAAGTGTATTATGCCAATGAAGAGATTCGACATTGATGCGGTTTTGCATTGCATCCCTGTTCAATTAATTTTTGTCCATTCGGTTAATACAGTTAAAAATGTTTTAAAAGGTTTCGATTCAACAGAATCCATTTTCACGCAACAAGCATTTATGTTAAACGACAGTAAATTTGCATGTGATATCAGAGAGTAAGCATGGATTTTAATTATTTCCTCAAAAGATGAGATTTCTCCGCGGTGGGTATTGAGCGTTAGTCTGGTGTAAATTCCAGGATCCCAGCTAATCGGCATAATTCCACGGAATCCGTAATGGACTTTGGAATGGTAGAACGTTAGCTGCAACAACCCCGATGGCAAATTAGATCTTCGTGTTCACCCGTTGACCAACTCTAAAGAGCTTAATGCAATAGATTTTGCCGACTGTCCAGGAAATCTGATCGAAGAGGATTGCTTGCATCCAGATTTCGTCCCCTGATAGAAACACTCAGACCAGGGGGATAAGATTCAAGGCAGATAGTTTCTCAAACTGAAATCGCAAGAGATTCTACTGCAAGAGATTCAATCTTCAATTCAAATATCGAACTAAGATTTACACCATTTCCCTTAGCATGGTCAATTATTAACTTCAAAACTATATGATTCAATCTATTTCATTTCATTTGATAAAAATGTAGTAGGCCCAAAATATATATTATTTCAGAAAGGAATTCGGCTTAGGATTGTATGACTAGATGAGGAATTGAAGTAAATAGAGTTTACTGAGAATTTCTAGTAAATCCTTCTCATGAATTCGAACTACAGATTCACAGTCACAATCACAATCAACAAGTATCGTGTCTTCAATTTGAGGTCATGTAAATTAGCATTGATGACAATACTAATATGTATTACTAAAATCCATTAATTTTGCTTAAAAATGCATGTCTGAATAAAATTATCTTGTTCTACTTAGTTGCTTTGCTTTGCGTTTTCAGTCAAACTTTTAATTTTCTTTTCAAAGTTAACTTTAATAAGATTATGGTTTATGTACCTACTTAATCCTTGCTCTTTAAATACCTTAAAAAATACTCCGTGATAAGATTTACGCATTCACACATAAATGTTAAACTTTGTGCATTGAAAATTCTAATTTTGAGTCTATAAATTTTTGACTTCAAGAGATAATATAGAATGAAATTTAAGAAGAAAATTATTGATCCTAAGCTATAAATTCAAACTGTAACACACAAGAGTTCTCATACATAGGGTTAAATGAAATTGAGGTAGAAACCTGGAATAGCGAGTGCCAAGAATATGAAACATTTTGACGTATGTAATTATTCACCACGTCAGACATTCGGTTGGCTCTGCACAACTCGAGTGGATCCATTTCATTAACAATAGCGTTGAGCCTGATTAACGTTTCGTCTTTACAATTACATACACATATAACCTCAGTTTAAGGTTTTTCTTCTTTTGAAACTATCTCCATAAATCATATCTAATATTTTACTATAAATATAATTCGTCAAATGTAAATAATTCTTCGTCTATCAAAATTTGAAAGTAAATTATTTATGATATTCGTATTTAAAACAATTTAATTGAATTTAATCACACAATTACTCAACTACTTAATATGGACACATTCATATTTAATCGTGAATAATATCCAATATACGGAATTCAATTGTTTTAAGCTTTATCGCTTTAAGCTGAACATAACAGGGTATCCATTATTTTCAACATTTTAATACAGTTGCGAATTAAAATAATAGCTTACTATTTAAAATTTTTAATATATCAGTTATTACAAAATTTCGAAGGATTACAAAGAATTTCTAGGGACTTGATGGGATTTAAAATAAATTTTCAATAGAATTTATAGGATCATAAAGAAATTTTTTAAAGATACTTCCAAAAATTCTAAGAAATTACACAAGAATTCAAGGGATTTCAAGAAGTTTAATAAAATATCAAGAGATTTTCAAACATTTTCAAAATATTTCAAAACCTCTTAAAGAACATATTTTTAAAAATATTTCCAATAACTTTAGGGCAACGAAAAAATCTATCTATCTGTACGTTCTTTTAATAATTTTCTGAAAATTCAAACTTCCTGAAATCCAAAAAATCGGTCTTTTTGTAATTCTTCAAAGTTGTTTTTCAAATAATTTGAAATCATTTTAATTGTTTAAATTCCTTAACATTTTTTCTAATCCTTGAAATCTACACATTTTTAAAAATCTGAATATTAATAATATTAATATTAATATTAATAGCTGATATTTGACAAATTATATTTAAGAAATGGAACGAATTTCGTTTTGGTAATTTGAGGGACACTTTTTCCCGAGTATAAAGTTTCTTTGGGTAGGATCGACCTGTTTGTCGCGCGACATAAATCATAGTTCTTACCCGGTGTGCAAGTTGAACGATTTACCCCAGAGTGTATCCACCCGATTATTCGTAAACAGACATGGTTTGGGGTTTGCACGAGTGTAAACCAACTGCATAATTTACTGCTCTACCGTGTGCCGGTATATCCATATCCCATTTGTATTCGATATTACGCGCACATGGATTGCAGTACGGGAAATCGCGTGGCTATTTCCGGCAATATCATATCCGTCAAGTGTCGATGCAGTCGCATTTCCAGAGGGCAAACGTATTCCGCACTCTTTCCGTTTCTCCGGGAATTGTCACTGAATTCCGCTGTTTTGATTTAAAATATATGAAAAACGATGCCAATCAAGAATAAACAAAATACTGCAATATTTCAAAATGAATTACAATATTCAGAAAATTTAACAAAGGGATTCGTTATCAGCGTAATAATACACGGAGAAAATTTGTTCGTTAAACTTTACTGAACTGTTGAACAAACTGGGGATATAAGGACAAATTCGATAATGTTTCACATTTTTTTAATAATGAGTGACAAACTGAATGTTATAAAATACATGACAGTTCGGTAAACTTTAATACTGTACAGTAAAATTCTTATAGTTAAAAAATGACTAACGTTAATGAATCATTCTTATTCAGGAATTGAAAAATTACTCGAAAGTTCAGTAAAGTTTTATATCATATGCAAAAGAAAGTTTATATTCCTTACATGAAACTTTATAAAACTATAATGAAGCTTCTCCTTTCGCGCTCTTT
>CAJFCO010000138.1:137400-189001 GCA_904066015.1 Synergus gifuensis
TTTCTTCAACAGTTCAGTAAAGTTTAACGAACAAATTTTCTCCGTGTACGCGTAAAAACTTTTCAATCCCCGAAACATTTATTTAACAATAAATGTTTGTTGCTCAGAAACTTTGTTTGGAATGTAACCGTTTACAGTTAACTCGTGTAATTATAAAAAACGAATATGTGCAAATGAATTGTAATGGGAAGCTTGAATTTCCAAGAGGATAATTTAATAATTAATTCATTGTGGTTTCTCAGAATCGGGAAAATACAACTGGCGCGTTCACCGCGTTCTGGAGCCGGTAACAAAGACATTTCAAAGACATTTATGTCATTGTCACTTCAAACAGAAACAGCTTGGTACAAATAGAATGTTTCACACTGGAACTAGTATCGTAGAGAGTGCTTGCTTAAACCTATAATCAATCTATAGGAAACGCATTGTGTAAGTATGAACTTACAAATATAGAGGTTGCATAAGCTGCGTCACTTTGATCACAGGTCTTTGTTGTAAATGAATCTCTCAAAGGTTATACAACTTTGAGGGGGATTACATATCAGCCTCGCGAGTTTTACATTCTTACAGGAAGAAACCACCAGTTACATCAGAGATTTCATTTCTCACCCCACGAGAGCTTTCAAATCCAGATTCAGTGGATAAAAATGATAAATTACGACATGCGAATTTGAAAATTGGTGTACTCAACGCCATCGTCGATGACGAAAATTTGTGTTTTAATTCACAATTTTTAAGGATGAAATTTTTAACTGCAGATATTTAAAGTAAATTTTATCATATAAAACTTGGGAGAGGAGAGAAATAGTCCATCTTTGAAGTATGAGTATCTCGCGAATTCTAAAAAGGATCATGGTTATAAAAAACGAGAGAAATCTTTTGATAAAATTACAGCTTTTTCTCATCATATTAATGTATGTTTCTACTACTGATTGTGAATTAAACTCTTCTTGCTTTGGAAAAGGAATTAGTTTTAGAAAATTATAATAAAAAATTATAATAATATGAAACCAGTCAAACTTGTGAATTTAATTAATTAATTGAGACTTTAATTAATTTTAGAACAAAATAGACTGAATACATTTTAATCTATATGAAAATTTATAAAATAATTTTCATCTACATACTTTTGTATTGACTGACTAAAATCGAATTCTACTACTGAAAATATATACAATAACTTACTTTTCTTGCATTCTGCATTTCCAATGCTCGAAAGTTGCAAACAATATAAAATATTTCACATGAAATCCCTTTAAATATTCTAAAATCCCTAAAACAATTCCAAATTAAATATTAACCTACAAAAAAATTAATAACCAATTTTCATCTACTCTCGCCTTGGCTGACTAAAATCAACCTCTACTACTGAATACATAAAATGCTTGTTGACTTTATAAACCGTTTTTATGGGTTAAAAAAAATATATGTTTGAACCAACAAAAATAAAATTAGTGCACAAACGCCAACAAAATTATTTTTTTGTTCAAAGTAAACCTTTTTTTCAGTGCAATGCTCGAAAATTGCAAAAAATACAAAACATTCCCCAAAAGTACAGATTCTCAACAAATTTAATAAAATAAATTAACAATTGCTACTTATTATTTCACTAACCTAAAATTTCAGTCCTCAGAAAAAAAGGTATACAAATCTATACGGAAATTGTATTTTGTCCCTCTCTTGAAGAAATTGGAAACTAACATCTTGGCGAATTTGTTATTTTTAGATGAGCGGTTGGAGAAAAGATTTCAATTTTCAATCGTGAGGTGCAAGTGGCAGGAGATTGTGATTGTTTCAGATTCGCGACAGATACAGAGAACCATTTCGAAGTCTATAGTCTCCACCTCGAAACTAACTTGGTAAAACACACACTTTCACAAGTCTGTGTTGGTGGTTAGGTACACCTTGTTTTGTAAACCAGTCTCGTATATATGTGTAAACTTGGTATCGGTTTGGTTAGGTGTGCGTGAGAATCCTGTAGAGTTTACGCACGTTCCTAGCACCCTCGTTCAATCGCCTTTATGTTCCTACAATTTCTCGGGTCGATCAAAATCGATTTACGCGACCTCGTGAGATCCTTTCATGGGTTTATACGCTATGTCGTTGCCATAGACATAGGGCAAACGAGGTTTTTCGATTTCTCGGCCAAACGGAATCTTCCTTATTTTACCTACGGATATAAATAGATATAATGCAAGCTTTCTCAATGCTCTAGCTTACCATACATAAATAGAGTGGCAATAACACTTTTCATAAAAGCTGCATATTCCACTCCAAATTTTCATTTATTTTTTATCGATGGATTTATAACTTAATTGAAAGTTAAGACGATTTTCACTTTATATTAGTTAAAATCTGAATAGTTTCTTCAAGTACCTTTCGGAATCAAAGAATCGGAAATGTAATGCATTTAAATTCGACTGCTTTTGAATTTATAGAGCCTTTTGAATTTCCGAGCTTTAAAATTTTATTGTTTTAATCTTGGAGATATTAAGTTGAGATTTGAAATTGTCCAGTATTGCAATTGACAACAGTCGCATTGAAAACCTTTGCTCAAAGAGTTTCATCATTCAAAGAGGGATGTTTGCAAGTCAAGTTTGTAACTCTTGTCCCATCTTTCCACAGCATCCTATTATACTTGGCTTTCCCTCACTGAAGTAATTCAAATTTAAAGTAAACATATCTCTGAATGCGGGTACTTGAACTACAGGAGTATGTGAACAAGATGTTGATGGGGCATTTGAAGAGAGAATGTCCGACCTTCACCCACGCTGAACCATCAGGATGTGCACTTGACGTTCATTCTGGACAGTGAAATCGCCTGCTAGACCGCACTTAGCTCACAAACGTGAACGCACTTAAGTTTCAATGGATTTCAGTTTGCTGCACGGACTCTGAGCACCTTCATCCAGGTAGATTGCAGCTGCGCACAAGACACACCTGCACGAGAGGAAGATTCAACCTAACATACATGTTCAAAGATACATCTATATATACATACATATAGCAGCATGCATGCATGTACACATGTAGACATGTATTTGCACGTCCAAGTACAATTTCAGACTTACATACATAGGACCTGCAGCATAGAGTACAAGAGGACGCATCGGAGGGAAGCTGAAATTAGACCATGTAAGGAATGGTTGATGGGCGCCTCGCTGCCCCTCGTAGTTGGTGAACTAGTCGTTTTATGGGACGATAGTTTTACGAGCACATCTGGCCCACCCTCGCCTACCCGGAAGGCGATCGTAGTGGATAACTTCGACGATGAGGAAGAGCTTAGACGAAGCCGAAGTCAACAAGATCTGCTTTGAAACACGAGTTGGAAGTTATAATGTAAACATTTGAAGGATTTAAAGAGTTCTAAAGGAAAATCTTGAAATTCTAAATTTACAAAAATAATTTGAGAGATTCTCTCCAATACCCAAAACTGGCACCAATTGAGAGTTTCCTTAGGAAGTTCATATTTTGCAGGGGGTTCCAGTACTTTTATGAGCATGTTACTGAAGAACTGTGATTTCTTTTTCCCTGATCACAATCATGCACATAACTTGTTTAAATTATTTTAAATCCCATGAAATCCATTCAAATTTAAATCTCTGCTCATTTTTTTAGTCTTTTGAAATACCTTGAAATTCTGTTAAATCCAATGTAATTCTGTAAATGAAATCTTTTGAAGCCCACACTATATCCATAGAAATTCTTTAAAATCTCAATACTTTCAAGTTTCATAAAAATTCTTCGAAATTGCATATAGAAGACAATAAAATCTTTGAAAACCCGTGAAATCCTTTGAAAGGCCCTTCAATTATCTTTAAGTCAACTGAAAACACCTGCAAATGTTTTAATAATAATTAAATCTTGAAGTTGCGTAGAATACTATGAAATATCCTGAAATTCCATGAGATATCTTAAAAATTCACGAAAACTCCTGAAATTCATTAAAATTCATGAAAACACCATTAAATTTCAACTTATATCAAAAAATTTCCATCAAGGATATCTAGAGATTTCAAGAGATTCCCAGAGAATTTAAAGGATGTCGAGTGATTTCAAATTATTTTAGTAGTTTAAAGTGATTCCTAGAGAATTTTACAGGATTTCAAAAGATTTTAAGCAAATTCCTAAAAATTCCAAAAAAATCTTTAGAAATCCTTTGAAATCGCGTGAAATATTCGAAAATCTTTTGCAATAATGAGAAATTCATTAAAATCCTTTGAAATCTCTTCAAGTGACTTAAAATTGCATCGAACTACTTGAAATCCTTTGCAAATTTCTGAAAAATCTTAGAAATTCCTTGAAAAAAATCGCTGAAATTACTTGAAAACCCTTCAAAGTTCAAACTTCTTCAAACTCCTTAATATTTCTAAAAATTCCATCAAAGACTTTTTTGCATCCAAAATCAAATAACAATTGACATTCTAACTTAAATAAAAAAAAATCCTTTGGATAAAGTACAATAAAACACCAAAAATGAAATTTAAAGTTCCTAATGAGCATATCAATTAAGTAAAAAAAAAAGGAACAAAGTGGAGATAAACCTCTGATTCTACATCACTTGCGAATTCCCTTTGCTATGAAGTTCGAGAATAACCGACTAAAATTTCGATGCGGAAACGAAAAAGCTGACGAAGTAAAATAAAAAAAGCATAGCTTGTGTGTGGCGTAAAAAACCTTGGCAAGAATCGAAGGGGGAAGAGTTTTTTGTATACCGGCGAGCGGTATCGTGGGCGTATATAAAAAATTGTCACGGTCCTGACATGACTCGCGGGCTTCCAGGGATTGTCCATACTTGGTTTACGACAAACGCCCGCGGGATTGCGTCCTTCTATATGCTTTCTATGCTGTAACACCTCTCGTATAAATATATAAATGCCTCACATCTGGTCGTTCTGAATAACAGGAAACAATGGTATTACTGCAGATTGAAGTTAAAAATGAAAGTCCTCTAATGGAAAAAAAATAAAGCGAGAAAGAGTGTACCGAATTAATATCTTTTTAAAGCATCTTTTTTTATGTTAAAACTAGAAATTATTTGTTAATGTAGTGAAAGAAATCTTTTGTGTATCATTTCAACATAAAATATATATATATTTGCTTCTACGTGATTTCTGAGATGGGATTGTTTGCAGTAAATAACAAACGTAAAATAATGTCAATATTGTCGGCAGGTTAACTGGCAGAAGAATGTAACTACTTTTTGGGATATGATACACTTTCCGTGGCGAAGGGATTTTATGGGATAAGTCCGTAATTCTTGATAGCGTAAAGCATTCGTACCATGAAAGGTATATATATATATTACATACATACATACATATATATGTTCTGGAAAGCGAAGGGCGTAACTTATCCAATCTTTCATTCCCTTTTTCCTTTTCCCTTCTGCCGCTCAAGACGAGACGTCCCCATGGAGCAATTCAATCTTTGCCGCTTTTTTCCAAGACTATCAATGTCTTTGCCTTCGAGCGGCTGCAAAATAAAATCGCTTCTAGTTCCGTTTGACGTTATACACCCACGACCCACCATGAATTTTCGTGCTCAAAGCGTTTGTTCGGAAAATCGAAGAAAAGCGAAATAGGATCGGACCCATAAAGTGTGGGACGATCGCCAATATTGAGCATATTTTCTGGAGAATCCCACAGCATTGAATTAAAAGCGGAAGAAGAAAAATGTGTATGCACAGCGAGACTCGACGCAGCTCTCGTAAAAATTCTGCACGTAGTACAACATTCGACATATGTACATACCGTATACCGTGGGATAGAATTCATTTCGACTATTTTCTAGCCAGAATATAGTTTCTAGCTCTCGAAACCATTTTCCGAAATGTTGAAAACAGATGCTCAGATAAAACTTGTTATAATATAGTGACAAACGGATATTTTGCAAAAGTTTCTAACCGATAGCATTGAAAACTCTATTTCCGAGAATATAGTCTTCAAAGCATTTGTCAGAGGAATTCTTTTGACATACTCTTTTGAAAGCCACTTTAATTTATTCAAATCAAATGAAACGACTACCTTATATACCTTTAAATATTTTAATAACTCATAGAATCTCATAAAATCTTTAACCATCACGAAAATTGTTTCAAATCTCATGAAATTCATTTCAATTCCTAAAAATATATTTTAAAATCTACTCTAGCATGCAACACACCTTAAAAAAAACAAAGTTTGTAAGAAACCGAGAAAAAAGAAGATGCGGAAAAGGGGGAGGGGGGACATTCGAGAGGGTAAAAAGGGTCGGTCAAATAAATCGGATGATAAGATTTGCATATTAGTAACGTTAATGCCTAGGCTTCTGTGTGCGAAAATGCTCGACCGCCCCTTTCATGTAGCTGAACCCACACGCCCCCTAACCTTGCTTTTCATTCACATTCTTCCTCTGGATCTGCGTCTCTAGCTAGAATCAGCATTCGAACCTGACCACGACTTTTCCAATCCAACTCGAACTTGATCTGAATCGGGATGTGCGCTTGGCCTTTGCCCGCAAAATCCGAAGAACTTTGTCCTAAAGAGATTACATTCAACACTTCATATAACTTAAAATTGAAATTTTTCTTTTTATCCGTTTTTTCCCATTCTTGCCCAATTCAGCTAAAATTGCTAAATTCATCTTAATTATTATACCAAGGATCTTGGATCTTAAGGGCATGTAATACTTTACCATAAGAGCAAATTAGTTATACCAATTATACGTTCATAATAATAAATAATTTTAGCTAATAAGAGTCAATAAACCTTCGTCTCATGTAGATGAAGGTTTATTGACACTTATTAGCTAAAAATATTTATTATTATGAACGTATAATTGGTATAACTAATTTGCTCTTATGGTAAAGTATTACATTCCCTTAAAACGAAAGTCGGCTGGAGGCCGAGATGTTTGGAGAGAAGCTCTGAATGATATGATTCGGAGTCGCTATGCCATAGCTGCTGGGCGGTACTTAAATTATAATAATGTGTAGAATTGTAAAAGACTCGTTCGGGCTTTTCGACGAAAATTACGTTGTGGGATATGGCGGTGGAAGGGGAGAGCGTAAGAGTGAACCATGACCGTTTGTCATGCAAATGTATACTTTCCGCCGTTCGCGGCAGAAGTGGAATGGTAATTTAAAAAAAAAGAAAAGTAAAGAAGACGATCCACACGGTCTCCCTTTTCTAATTTATCCGAAACGTGAGGAAAGCCACAGAAGATGCGCCGCTGCGGGACGAAAAGAAACAGCAATATCCATTAACGAGTGGTAAATGCTCGCCTTTTTCTTGCCAGGAAGACAGGTCAAAAAAAATACAACAATAAGATTCTTGGCAACTTGAAAATTTTAAAGCTACTTCACTTTTTTCTCGTTTTATGAAGCAAGCCGATTGAATATGACTCTTTTGTTACTTGTACCACAAAATGCTTTCTCATCTTAATTATAATAATTCTCGGTAAAATTTTAAAGTGCGGTGTTTTATCGGAGTTTGCAAATGAGGTTGAATATTTCAAGAGATTTTAAGCGATATAATATTGAGAATAATTAATTATATCAAAAAAGTACTTAAGCAGAATTTTGACTTTTTTTTATAAATAAAAACACTTCATAACGCAAATTTCGATTTTCTAATTTGTCTTTCCAAGACACATTTTTTTTAAGTCGAAAAAGTCAATAGCTATGTTAAGCTATGTGATTCTGGTGAAGTAATGTAATAATAATGTATGAGTTAACCCGAATGTAAAACATCTCGCACACTTAATTATCCTCAAGAGGATGCCACCCCAGACTCTTTTCCGTCAGAAGATGAGTACAGTATAGTAGTCACGCATCATGAGACGCAGAGTACAATTTTCGAGGGTCGTTTCAAGGATCTGAGTACATGAAGTTGATTAACGAGCGGCCTTTCATCGCTACTTCCTTGAAGAGCCAAACGGCCAAAAAAATATTGTGGATCTACACTATGTTGTAAATGGACCTGTATTCGTATTGCTACCTTCTACGCTCCTGAATCAACGTCCAACAGTTCTTATCATTTATCACCTATTTTTTTCACACAATTGCAATCAGTTTTCAATGTCTTTCACTTTTGTTTTTCTCAATTATCGACTCTATGTACTTTGCTCAAAGCGCAAAGGTTTCTTTACAAATCCACACAAAAATCTTTAAATCCCTTGAAAACATTAGAAATTTCCAGGTATTTCAAAAGATTTCGAAAGATTTCAAGGATTTTAGAGCATTAAAAGACATTGCAAAAGATTTTAAGGGGTTTAAAACGATTATAAGAGATTTTCAGTGATTCCGCAGAAATTTCAAAAATTTCAAATGATTTTTAAAGACAAAAGCAAATAATTTAGTTTCGTCAACTCCGTCTCTATGAAACGGAGGTAAATTATCTAGTTTTTACAATAAATATTTATTACTGCGAACGTAAAGTTGGCGAAATTTGCTCTTATGGTAATTACAACATACCCTTAAAGGATTTTAAAAGATCTGAAGATATTTTAAGTGGTTTTCAGGTATTACAAGTGACTTGAAGTATTTCAAAGAATTTGAGAAATCTACCCTCGCAAAAAATGCAATCAAGCATTACTTAAAAAGTTAATTTCATTTGAAATTCATTTGCGGAATGTCACGTGTATTTTATTGAAAGTTCTTGTGGATCTAGTTCCATTCCTACTAGCCTCAAAGTTTTTAATTATATTCTCAGTCCGTATATGCGCGGCGGCCCGTAACAACGTAACGCAGAGAAATAAAACAGACTTCCTCGGAGGACACGAAAATTAAATTTATTCTCTCGGCTAGTATCGAGCAGCGAAGGCGTCAATATTAATCTCAAAGAAGCGAACAGAATTTCAAAGAAGCTAAGGAGACAACTCTTTATTGGACAAGGCTTCATTGGAATACAAATAAAGATCATGTTATTTCACGTTCTGCATTTCTAGAATACATTCTTAATTAAATTCACATCATTAAAACTACAATATTACGTTTCCTCAAATGTCTAAAAAAAATCATTTAAAAGCGGAACAAATTGCACAAATTGTAAAAAACCCTACTATTGAAAATATTGAATTAAAGGCTTTAGTATTTTATATGTACAATATAGCTTATTTTCTCCTGGCTGGCTATACTTGACCATCACTACTGCATGGATACGTGTAAATTACTAAATTGAATGAGAAAATATTGGCCAATTTTCATCTTCTTTTGCTACTGTCTGATTAAAATCGACCTTTACTACTTAAAAGTATTCCGTAAACTAATTTATTGAAATTTCTGTCTAAACGACTGCAGGATTTCATTTCCTGAGCTCGAGTGGCCCTGTTTATATTTTAGCAAAAGAACTTATTGCGGACTAAATTTATGAATGGAAAATTGCAGATTATTAAAAGAAAAACTTAAATTGAGGAAAAGTAAGAAGTGGAGGAAGAGTTGCCTCAAATATTACTACAAATAATAGCTTCGACTTATTGGTCTTTCGAGAAGATATCCGAGTATAAGTCACTGTTGACCGATACTTTTCAACTGAAGTTTGTAGACTGCCCTCAAAGGAAGACCTAAGTGCGCAAGTAAGGTCCAAGTCAAATTGAGGACTCAACTCGTTACCCAAGCCACGCAAAAAGAGATTCTCTCGAATACTTGAAAACGTATATTGCAAATCGATGCGATTTCAACGTTTAAAATTCAAGTATCTCGACATGAGATCAAACAATTTTAATTTAAAAGAGCAATACTGTAAGCCATACAGTCTGTCTTTAACAAAATTCTTGATACTCCTTAAGAATTAGAAATTCAAAACATTGCAAAACTTCACTAGAAATAAAAATAATTTTAAACTATTCTAAAGAATTCAAAAGAACTCGAAAAGAAACTAAACTAGTTCAAATGATATCAAACCAATTCAATATGCAACAAAAATTCAAAATATCCAATTGAACCAACCAATTGAAAAGAAACAGGAATTAAATTAGTGGATACCACTTTCTGTGATACTGTAATAAATAATTAATATTTAACACACCTTTTGGATATATTGGATTTCTCAAAACCTATTAAAGGAAATCCTCCTCAGACGATTCTGGAACAGCTTAGCATTTTTATAAATTTAGTATAAGGAGACATCCACAAAATACGTGATACTCATTGGTGGGGGAGAAAGATTAAAAGCAGTTTATCCCGTGATATTGATAATCGAAACAAATTTTAATAGAAAATCATTAATAAAATGACATTTCTTAAAATTATTATTACTTTACTTACTATTTCTTTTTATTATATTACATATTACTTAATTTATAAATGTTACTCTAATTTTATATATAACAAGAAATGAAAGATTGTAACTTTGTATTATTTTAAAGAAAGATTTGGTATAATTATAAAACAAATAAAAATTTTAAGTATTACTTAAAAAGTATTGCTTTAACTATTACTTCTAAATTTCCAAGGGTGCAAAAATAACTAAAAAAAAAAGTATCAGGCATTTTGTGGATGTACAATTGCACAAATTTAACAATTATATTACACAAAAAATATAACAATGGTATTTGAAAAATCAACCCAGTGACATGGATAAAAGCTATCAAGAACCATTCATTCGAAAATAATTGGCTCTTGATAGAAGTTCCCCTCTTCATGTTTGGGGCTCTTCAGCATATAGCCTCTTCTTTCTTCTGGCAACTGCCACCTACGAATTCGATTTGTGCTCGAGTTCTTTAAATCCAGTACATAAAATATTCTCCAGATTTTCAACTCGAGCACATTCCGCGATATTAACAAAGATAATTGGTAAAACGATTATACCAAAAATCATAGGAGAAAATATCTTCATGTAAATTCAAAGATATTAAATCCCAATGCTACCTACCTAAAGCTATACATTCACACCAGAATAAATTACCTGCATATACCTAGCTATATTTAAAAATGCAAAAAAGATTCACACCAACACACTCACTCCTCGATTCTCATACACACCGCCCCGGTGCGAAAAAACCTAACCTAGGGATACGACCCGGGACGTATCCTGCACCAGAGCTTAGAAAGCCACATTAGGGCATTTTTCCCATCCATCCATGCATACAAACAAATAAAATAAAAAAAAAACTGAAATCATACACCGTTTTTCTTTTTTAAGTTTTAAATACTAAGTCAATTTTAATTTTTCATGGTGTCTAGCGGTGTTTCATGGTGTTTAGTTTCTCGGACTAAAAACTTGAGAAATTCAATGCTAAACAATGTTTTATTTGGAGTATTCCAAAATAAACTTGTTTAACGTACAATTACAAATTACTATTTTTTAGTATATTAAATATAAACAATGATAATAATCAATTAGTATTACAGTACTGCAGTAGCTTGCTCAGCAAAATGTGGCTTGAGGTGAATTTTCATTTTTAGTTCTGTATTTCAGTTGAAAAAACTCAAATCTAAATTCCCATTTTATTCTTCAGATAAACTGGAAATAATCCAATCCCCTTTTATTTTACTAATAATTCGAGGAATCAGGATGAATAGACTGAGTGCCACTTTAGATGCTAAATTAATCAATAACCGAACTCATAACCACAAATTGTTGAAGCGCACACACTGTTTAGCAACAATACATTAATTTGAGTGTTTGAAGTTAATTTGATTTCCCAATGTAATATAAGAAAGGTTGAAAATAGAGGGAATTCAAAACTTTGATTGACTATTTGAATCTTATTTCATATGCAATGAGATTATATTTGAAAATTACTCTTATAATCGTAGGTACAATTGTTAAAAGTTATAAATTATTTAAATATTGTAGATTTCGATTTTAATGCTTCTATTTTTAATTTTCTTCTGCAAATTTTAAAAATTTACAGGTTTTTAAGAATATCAAAGTCACTAGACACCCTGAAGAAATGATTGATATATTCCCATAAATCAAACGAAGAGATTTATTGTACATTAAAAATAAAAATATTAATTGAATTAATAATCGCAATTTACTTGAATAAAATTAAACGGTGTACGCTAAGAATAAAACATATTAAGATTAATATCACATATTGCTAAAATTCTATTATTTTCTCTCTGAATTTAAAATTAAAAATTTACTTAAACTGTACTTCAAAAATTCGAATTAAAGTTATAACTGTTATTTAAAAATGAAAAAATCCACTCAAAGATCAATTTAAACTAAAGGAAAAGAAAATATTTTAAGTTAAAATAAAATTTAAAAGTATACTAAATAAAATATGGAAACACAAGTAATCAAGAATATGCAATATAAAATGAACCTTCGGATTTTCCACGCATCGAAGGATAAATTAAGTACGATTATAAACAGGACATGTTCAACTTCCTTCGATACGCAGTTATTCCGTCCCTTTCTTGGTTATCTAGACAAATTAAATGTCTTGTTTTTCAAGAACTTAAATTTGATTCATTTACAAAAAGGCAAATGTGTTAATCTCTCGAACCAAGAAAGGCTGGTCCTACACTAATAATGAAACATAAATATGGCGAATATCCACTTGCTGATTAACAATAAAATTTAATCAACAGTCACTGTGCGATTTTTGTATTTAATTACAACCAGTTTCCGTGGTAGTGCGGATCTTTCATCCCTACCATGATTGGAAACTTGAGGTAGTCAAAAATTCACTTACCTTTACAACTGTCCCACGTCGTAACGATGGCAGCGTGATGTCTTCAGGCCGGTTCTTAGAGATCCCTTCTCTTCTATAGACTTCTCCGAAGACCAAGAACATTGCAGGGGCCACTTTTTCTTCGGATCCTCCAGTTTTGTAGATCTACGTCGTGTCATGAGAGTTGAGCAATCATATCCCAGCTTTCAGTCAAAATCCAAAAACTTTGAAGATCCATTATATATTTCACCGACGAACACCTTAAAAAAAAAACTATCTAAAAAATAAGTTACACACAGATAACATCTTTTAAAAATCCACAAAAGCAGAAGAATAATTAGATACAATAATTGAGAAAAAATTAGAATTGGACGTATGAAATCAAAGGAATATTTTATAATTGGAATATCAGTACTATAGCTTATTTAAGAAAATTGTAAGATTTTTCAATAAAAGAATACAAATAGTAATAAAAACTTCTAATATCCAGGAACCTGATATAATACATAAAATAAAGCTGTAAATAAAATTTTGGGCATGATATTAATATGAAATGGTAATATTTACAGCTTCAAGTTATTTATGTATTTTACGAATTTTTCTCAAATTTTATTAGACTAATGCATATAATTAACATTTTGAAAGTTTAATAATCATCTAATAATTGTTATCAAATAAAATAAAATTCCACGTGTTTTAGAAAATACAAACACCTTAGAAAAAAAGGTAATACTGTAAAAAGTATTTAAATTGATTTACCTCCTCTCAGTTAACTATTTGTTTTATGAAACGGTCTCTATAGTTTAATTGACTTCATCTTCAGCGTGTGCAGTTGCACGAGAAAGTTTCACTTTGAAGGCGGTCTAAATTTTCCTTTCCGTCAAAGGGGCTTGATCGTGCTGCTGATCTGCAAGAGATTGTTTCTTAGTAAGTTAATTGACTTCAATTAATTATTTCGTTACGAAATTTAATTCGGAACGCTTTTCAACTATGAAAATTTAAATTTTATACAGCAAGTAACGTACTCATGAATAGAGCTTGCAGCTTATGCTTTTTAGCCACGAGTTGAACTTTCTCATTTTGTTCATAAACAGTTTCAAAATGTACTTGTAAATCGTCTAGATTCTTTGGTAATTGGGTTATTTCATCATCTCCTGGCTCAATCAAGTGTGTTAGAGTCTACTTCAGTCATTTTTCCATACACATTTTTACTTGATCCTGAAACCAATAAAGATAGTTCGAATCATGAATAGGAAATAAAACGAGAAAAATGCACCATCAAGACTAAACTTTAAATACAAATTGGAAGCCCTATAAATTGAATTTTGAAAATAATGAAGCCTACTATTGTTTATTAGACGTTTAATATTTTGAAATATGAAAAAAATTATGCTATTCATCTATTTAAGAATGATTATCATCAGTTTTCCTCTACTCCATGATAAGATTAATCCAATTTCTATAATATTTGTAAGACGACAGCAACTGCAAGACGACAGCAATTGTGAAATGAACAGTAGTAGGTGAACAGCATTATTCACCTAAGAATTAGTGAAGCTATAAGTGGGAAAACAGAGGACTGACTAATAACTAATCTAGTGACTAATTACTCATCATCAAACGAGTAGAAGATGCTGGGATCTCTCCCGACTCTTCATCAGTGGCTGAGGTTACCTAGGTCTAATCTAGAGTTAATCTATAGGCAAAGCACGTCACATACTAATCACATTTGATATTTGACCTGGCTATAAAGTTTCAGCACAACGTTGGAGAGTCCGTTGAGTGTGGAGCACACCATTATGCTCTCGAGATCCTCGCCCTATTAGAATAATGGTCGCTTTGTCGAACCTGCAGTCAAGAATGGCTGGAAGGTTAAGTAAGAATCTTACAGCGTGTTACACACAGCAAATGCAAATGTCCTTGTTCATTGTTCTCGCTAGCTAGCTTGCTACAGAATCCTGCTTTATTAATTTCAAGGGTTTTCTCCTATACGTATTGTTTCAATTAAGTCAGCGTATCGTATAGTATTAAGGGCAGTGGACACTCAAAACTCTATCTCTTTATTTTACTCAACAAATATTATAATTAGATATATTTTCGCTGTAAATATACTTATATTTGGAAAATTAGTAGTTCTACTGAGGCAAAATATTTCTAATTATAATATTTGTTAAGTAAATTAAAGAAATCGAATTTTTAAATTAGAACTTGGATCTAACACCCTTAAGCGAAATAGAGCTTAAAGCGAGTCCAAAAGCTCTATGATTATATAGAAGCACTAGTCAAGAGTTGTTTTCCAAAATAACCTTGAGAAAGAATCAAGACAAGTAAAGAAAATGCTGTTTCGTAGATTATGCAGATTATATTCTTCAGACACAAAAGATAAGAAAAGCTTGATTTAATAATTAACTAAGTATTATAATTAGATATTTTGCTTTGCAAACTAAAACAAGGTAATCAAATTATGACGCTTGCGAATTAAATTAATTAAGGAAATAGAGCTAAAAGCGAGTCAAAGCTTTGTGATTATATAGAACCACTAGTCAAAGAGTTGTTTTCTAAAATAACCTTGAACCTCAAATCATGAGAAGCAAACAAAAACAAATAAAATTCTATTTCGTAGACTATGTAGATTATATACACAAAAGATAAGAAAACCTTGATTTAATAAATTAGCTAATAATTATAATGGGATATTTTGCTTTATAAAACTGAATTACTGAAACCAGTTAATCAAATTATGATGCGTGACAATCAAATTAATTAACTTGTCAATTTCCAAATAGTAATATATTGGAACGACGCAGTATATATTAATTTTGCTTATTATTTCCTACGAGGATAATCAACAATAATTTTCGAAATGTAATTGAGTATGGATTGCATCATAAGGACATTATATACCTAGTTATAATGGTTATAATTTCACGTTTTTTCTTGCAGCTCTAAAATAAATAATCGAAATTCTCTACAGTTTGAAGATTATCATGAATAAGTTATGATTCTTAAGAATTAAATTTACTTTTCTCTGCGAAAAACGTAGAAAATCATACACACAAATACATAAAAAAATAATTTTTAATAAAAATATTGGATTGTTTGGACTCACCGACCATAACCAGACATCTCTGCCGAGTTGTACAGAAAGTTCAGAAACTTCAGATGTTTGCCTCAAAAGATATTCAATTTCCAATGGTCCATTTCAGTAATTGTTGAAATGTACAATGTCCTCAATATTCAATTCACTTTAAAAAAAAACATAAAAATATTTCAGAATTACAGAAAGCTAAAATCTATTACATATAGGGTCCCTCCGGTCCCACCGGGAGAGTCCACCACTACTTCCACCGCACGACTTCGCGACCTTCGCGTCTGTATATTGCAGCAAACAGGAAACGGAAGTAAAGCCATTTTTAAGCGGGAGGTTCAAATTGTAATCAATCAGATTACAATTTGATTGAAAACTTCCGCCTCCAATCTACGGGAATGATCGCCTCTCCGTGAAATATGAAGACTTCAAAAAAATTTTAACCAAGAACTGAAGACGAAATCGACGAAAAAATAAATGATAAATGTATAAATACAAAAAGTGATGCAAATAAAATGAGAATACGTAAAATGTACATAAAACCGTCCCAGAACTTTTCTCTTACACTCGCAACGAGAAAACTGACTTATTTTTGCGGTTTCAATTTCACGAATGTAGAATAGTGGGAAGAAGAAATATTTCATGAGTCTCTTAACTGACTTTTATTACTTGTCGAATAGAACGATAGACGTATGCACAAGCTACAATGACAAAAGTTGACAAACAACCAAAATTGACGTGATTTACAATGCAATATTTAGAAATCCTAACCTACCTTTTCGGCACACAAAGAAATTATCAAAGAACAACACAAATAGTGTCCGATTTTGACATACTCAAATATATCGACGCAATTCCCGGACTTGACATAAACAAGTTTTAAGTAAAAAAAATTATTCTATTGACTTACAATTACAAATTTAAGCACATTTTATAGCTGAGAGAGTGAACGGTTCACCAATTTTTTTGAAACTGACAAATTTGGAAAAATATTTCAAAATTATTGTAACGGCTAATTCGCCTGACTATAGGCAACACAGATTGCAGCGTTCGAAATTCAAATTTTAAATAAAATGTATTAAAGTTCAAATAATTAAAAACAAATAAAGTTAAATGGTATAAAACATAAAATCTAACTTTTATATTTATTATTATAAATATTAGATATAAAAATATTGTTATTATATTATTATTTCCCACTTTTTCTACAAAAAAAGCTATAACAAAGCCATAAATACATAAAAATTAGAAATGATTCCAATTTTCTTCTCTTATCAATTTGGGTAAAATTTCTAAATTAAAACATATGAGGAACAAATTCTAAGACCTGATAGAAATTAAAGAAACCCACAGAAAATGTACATGAAATGGTTTTCGGTCGATTTTGATTAAACTTCGTAAAATTGTAGTTCACAATGTTCCGAGCAAAAGTGTTATTAGACAAAAAGTAAAAAAATGGACAGTTTTCGAGTTACAGAGGACTAAACATGCAACCATTTTAACAAACATTAGCAAATATATTGAAAACCGTAGGTCTGAGAAAAAAATGTTCCTTATAAAAGTTATTTGGCTCTGACGAGGAAATCCAAGGGAAGTCACGACTTTAACACAGAATTCATTTTTCAAGGTCATTCAATGTAAATTTGTCATTTATTGTTAATATTAAGACAATAAAGATTTGATATTTAATATTTTAATAAATATTAATATTTAAATAATATTAAATAATTATAAAATTAATATTTAAATAAATATTAAGACAATAAAGATTTCCTCTAATCAAAATCGACCGAAAGCCATTTCATGTACATTTTCTGCGGGGTCCTTTAAAAAATTTTGTAAAATACTAGACATAACTACAACTTCAAAATACAATAACGTCTGAAAGAAAAGTATCATCAGTTTAGTGCCTTAAAATTTAATTCCTAAGTCAGAGAGCATAAAAAAAAGGTATTGGCGATAGATATAGGTAACAATTGATATTGTTGCTATGGCATTGTTGTTTTGGGAAACGAAAAACACAGATGCACTTTTCTTTAATATCGTCATTCTTCACAAGTGGAAAGTCGAGGAAAAGTCAGATGGGTGAAAGGGGTTTGGCAGAGACCACAATTTCTGTGTCTAGGATAAAATCGGAAGTAATCAGGAGAAGTGGGGATTGCAGGGGTAAGGGGATAAAAAGGGCGAGGGTTTTGATGAGACGAGACTGCATCGTATCTTCTGCTCGTGCAACACTGCACCAAGCGGCTGAGAAAGCACTTAGCAATATTAGTATAAAGCAAAGCCTACAGAATGTGGCCGCCCACAGGCACATACGCCACAATCCGCGTTACGTTTCTCTGGAGCTGAACTGGACGCTGCTTTAAAAGCGTTCATTCATGCCAAGCATCAAGAGAGCTGTATTCTCCTAATCGGTTTATTGACCTCTCGCTTTTGCAATTTTAGCGTTTCAATCCCAACTCATTCCGCTCACAAATCAAAAAACCGAAAGCTCCTTAGTCAAATTTCATTCCCGCATCTTCAATCAGAATCTGTAAAAAAAAGAAGAAAAAAATAGTTTATGCAAAATGCAGTAAAGTTAAATATTTTTTCGCTCTATAGCCACATTTCAATTTTGAAAAAGAGTCTGTCTACAGAGCGAAGATATATCTAATTATAATATTTGTTGAGTAAAATAAAGAAACGAAAAAAATTTCAAAAAATAAATAGAATTGAGGGATCTTGAGGATTTTTTTATTCGGGGTAAGTTTCTAATTTCGCGATTCTCAATTAGCATTCCTTGAAAGCCGGACAAGGGCAATTTCGAAGGCGAGAAGATCCATTCCCGTTATTCAAGATATTCAAACGATATCTACGTCGGTACTGAGGTGGCATTTAAGGATTACGGAGTTTAGCATAATATTAGCAGGCGGGGGACAACACGCGACTGGGGTAAAAGGAGGGAAGGGAGTACAGGTATTATTCATGGATTACCTCACTTGTCTCACCCACAATCCTCCCAAAGCCTCCATTAGAATAATTGCTTCTTCATCTTCGCGCTTACGAGGCCGCTATACCTTTTGTATTGTCAGTACCTGTATGAACTTCTGATGTGTATGCGTTTAAGCGAATCCTTTCTTCACGAATCTCACCCATCGTCGTCTTATTACTAGCATTCGAACAACCCTATTCGTAATTCCAGTCTAACCTTTATTAGCGGATTGGTAATTAATTATAAGAGGATTGCAGCTCGTAATTAATTTCGATATTCATAATCCGCTCCCAAAGAAACCTGAAAGTGTAATCAATATAAATTTTATATCTTTTGTTTTACTTGAATGTCATGTGCGCACCACTGTCAATATTTATGCGCTTATAATAATTTTAAAAAATTTAATCTTAAAATATCTTAATCTTCAATAAGTTCATTTTAGCCTTAAAAAGAATCATTATAAAAACTGCTTGTATAAACTGGGAGTCTCATATGAAAAAATGGTAAAACTATTGCAATTAGTAAAGAAAAGTATTTAAAAAATTGCCTTAGACTCAGAAAAATAGAGACAAATGTAAGAAACAGTGTCGATTCGTAGCCTATAATTCAAAAATTCAAAAGCTAAATACTAATACAAAAATTAATGAAACTAATTAGCGATTCTTTTTAGATCCTGGGTTATATTTTCGATAAAATAAAAAGTAGTTAAAAAGTTATTTGAAATAGTTAAAAATTGGGATCCCGGATAGAAAAAAAAAAATGAATTTTGCGCCGATCCAATTCAGATTTTCAGCTTTAAAAATGGGTCGATTATTAAAGTTCATATCTGACCGTTTTATGGAGCTCGTGTTAAGGCAGTATCAATCTTTTTTTCACAGAACATTGTTATATATCTTCGATGGTAGTGTATTCAAAAGCAATTCTCGTTACTTTACTTTTTCGCTACGCAATAAATTACGACAGAGCACGTTAGCATAAATTACAGAGCCACATCACAGTAGGGTGTGAGTTCTTTTCGTATTTCCTTTTCAAGATGTGACTGACATTTAGTTACAAGACTACACTTCTCGTCATTTCAAACCGTCAAGACGAAAAACGTGCAACGATTACACAATTCACATTTCCATTTATTTACTTCAGAATCGATGAGCTACTTTTTTAAATTCAACTTCTGTCTTTAACCCGCGACCGCTTGTAACCTGTAAAAAAATTGCAATAAAGATTATGGTGTAACAAACAAAGCATAATGCCTAGGGGATCCAACAGAAAAGAATCGCTTTTTCATTTCTTTATGTTAGATTCTAGAAGTTTTATTTTTATTTAAAACATGAAGTTTATATTTTCCTTTAGCATTTCAAACAAAGTATTATAAATCAAATGCCCTTTATTGTAGAAATTAAATTTATATTTTAAAATAATTTACCCTATTAAGTTCTCTTCTTAAATTAAAAATGTTCCAATTTCTCTTTTTTACCAAAGAAATATTTTGAAAAATTCCGTATTAGAAAGTACGAAATTCAAATTGGAAACTGTCCAATTTTAAGAAATGAAAAAGTGTAAGACAGTAAAACAAGTATTTAAATGAATAATAAAAATAAATTGGTCTTCAGTTCAAGGGATTAACGGAAAATACCGAAAATTAAAGAATTTAATAATAATGAATTATTAAATTCCCCAAAATTCTTAAATTCCCAGATTTTTAATTTGCCGAAAATTATTACATTCTCATCAGAGAGAATGTATTAGATTTTTTAAAAATTTCAATAAATAAGTAAATTAATTTTCAAATATTTGTAATCATTTGTAAGAATTAAATAATTAATTAATTAATTATATTGATAGATTTAAATCTATAAAAAATAAATCAATTAAATGAAGTCCACATCTTGATATATCAAGCAATGCAATATTTAAAAATTAATTTATCTAATCATTTAAATAAAAATAATTTTATAATTCGGTATTTTTATTTATCGCCAATTTGTGTATTTGGCATTTATTTTTTCGGTATTTGTAAGGTGTTATCATACCTCGAAAATAAAATTGCTTGCGCAATATCTTGCGCAACGGAAATGAATGAAATAAATTTTCCGCTTGCGGAAAATCTTTTTGAAAAGAGTTTGATGAATGAAAATAAATGAATGAAAGATTTTTCGCAAGCGGAAAATTCATTTCATTCATTTCCATTGCGCAAGATATTGCGCAAGCAATTTTATTTTCGAGGTATGATAACACCTTTAATCAATCCCCAATTCAACTTCTCAAGAAAGAAAAATAAATTATAAATTAATTTCTCACCAGCGTCGTAAAACATTGAAAGCCTTATGAATTGGAATCTTCAGTTCAAAAACGACATCCTTTGAGTTTCGGCTTATGAAAAAATATTGGATTTCTTCAAGGCGCACGTGTCTGGTGTAACTTGCGAAGTGGATGACCGTAGTACCACTTCACACATTATTTGTCGCTAAGTACATAAAAGCTTTTCAAGGGTTTAAAACAAGCGGACGTTAATAGCAAGGCGTTATTGTCTCAATGAGTGTGCTCAAGTGTCTACTTCGACGCCGCACTGAACGCTGCACTAACCTTTTATGGAGTCTTTCTCTCTTTGTAGTTCGCTGATGCAGTCTCGCGCCCTTTAAAATTCGAACATGCATCCTTTTCAATCCTTCTGCAAATTAAAATCTAAAACCTCTTCAAAGTATAAATATATAACAAATAATTAAACTAATAAAACATTTTTCTTAAAATTAAAACCTGAAACGAATTCAAATTAAAAGATTAAAAAAATGGAGAACATTGTTAAACTATTAAAGCAAAAAATTGTAGAATCCTAAAGGATTAGGTAATCACTTTCAAGTACTAATTAAATAAAAAAGTGCGCAAAAAGTAGGCGTTTTGTATATTTCTATTTAACCCCTTTCTAAATGTAAAGGTTTACAAAGTTTAGAGAACTATCGATTCCGTACAAAACTGCACTCTCTTAATACTGAAAATATAATGAAAGAATTAGATAGAAAGGAGTTCAGACAAAGCACCATTTGCTTGGAACTGCTTAAATATCATATATGTTTATTTATTTAAATAGTTTAAAAGAACTGGTTTTGCGAAAAAAAATAGGAAACTTAGCTTTGAAAAATCTACAATTTCTATCTTTCTTTAGCTAAAGTATTTTGAAAATTTTTACAAGGCTTGAAAGATATTGCAATTCTCCATTTTTAACTCCTTTTTACTGGCACACATTCTCTTTACTGCGATCGAAGACATACACTCCAAAATTGAGATGGTTACGTGAAAATTGTAATTACAAATAAGCAATATTCTAAACACTTAAAACATCATGTATGTTGTTCACTCACTGCACGATCCACCACGTTACAACTTAATTAAAGTTTTTCTAGTAATAATACATGGTAAATGTATGTTTATTATTTACTTTTTACTCCTTAGCTGTAGAAATTTCACGTTCAATAAAAACTGTAGTCAATTGTATCGTTTAACACACAACGATATTTTATTTCACTAATCCCATCTTCTTAGCTTCCACTTCGTATATTAGTAACCTCCACATTTTTACCACGAATACTTCTGCCTCCTCGTCCAATACCTGCGATAATTAAATATTTGTTAATTAATTATTTTTAAGAGAATTTCAAAAAATCCAGAAATAAATAAATTTTGAAGATTTTACCATTTGTACATCATCGAGAATACCCTGTGGTGAACTTCCAGCCATTACTTTACTGCAAATGAAATCAACTAGTGTTGGTTCCGGTTCTCCAATGTACTCGATTATCTTTTTGTTGATCCACGGTCGTATCCTCTTCTCCATTAGAGTCTAAAAACCGATCATTGCAAAATAAATAATCTAACAGTATTGACATACTTTATCAAATTAAGTACTCCAAGGCCTTGAGGATTCATAAAATAAATCTAGTAATAATATAGTAACTTACGTTATCGATTATAGCCCAGTCGAGTTGATAACCAAAGAGTGCATTTTTGTCCGTTGGTATTTTATCGATAAGAGATTTGATGTGCTTCCTCTTCTCTTCCTGCGATTTTGAATTATCTTCCTTTCCAGCCTTAGCGTTCGCTTCATCTTTCTTCTTCTTATCTTCGCCGTAATCTGAAGAATAAAAATAAAAATTAAATTAATTAAGTAAACTTTCAGAATGAATATAACGAAAATTTTTTAAAAATCCTAGATTTTCAATACTTTTTATTTAAGTATAAAATTTATGGTATTCGAATCAAGTTAATATAATAAAACTTACCAAGAGGAACAAGTTTCCGTTTCTTAGAATTACTTGAACCATCTTCATCGTCGTCATTATTGAAAACGTCTTTAACGTCGATGCGTCCCTTCTTTTTGATTTGATTTGTCGGCTGAGAATGTGCATTGACCATTAGAATAGGACTGGATGGTGTTTTATTTCCTACAGGATGCTCATTTGCACGCGCTCCGGCAGCTCCCATTGCAAATGGAACAAAGTTACCTAAATAAAAATTCAATTATTTTAAGTACTGGTAATACTAATCAATTTTAGAAAAGTGTTTGAAACTATTCCATATTGAAAAGGAAATTTGATTATTAATCTTCTGATTTTCAAAGTTTGGGTTTAGGTGTCGGTAAACATGAAAATATGAGATTGACGCTAACGTTTCCTTAATATTACAATACTCACTGCCACTAGTTTTTTCTGGTTCACTGACGAGCGACATTCTAGAATCTTCGTCATGTGGCGGGGGCAAAGATTGAGCAGGCGTAGTTACAGAATTTAGAACAGGTGAAGATCTCTTATCCCTCGAACTCTCTCGATCTAGTTCAACTAACTCCTCAATATCGTCAGCATCGCGATGATGATTTTGATGATGTCGATGATGTCTACGATGATGATGGTGTAGTCTAGGTGGTGTCCGCGATGGTTCCGGTTGCGAAATCTCATCGAAATGAACTTCATCGTCGCTATCGCTGTCAATTGGTTCCGTTTCGATTGGGGGCAAAATTTCCGGCTCAGATTTTTTCAGTAATTTTTCTTCCTCGTCGTCCAATATCGTAATTACTGGCTTCGGCTTGTACTGCTCCTCTCTTTCCGCCTTTAACTGAAAAAATCCATTACACGGTTAAACCTCACTGAAAGGCAAAAGAAGAAATTGTTTTGATAAATTAAAAAGTATAAAATCAAGTCTAACCCTTTCAAACTCAGCTGCAGGATCCGGATGGGAAGCATCCGCATATAATTTATCACGAAGACGCTGAAGTTCCTGCCTCTCAGCACAACGATCACGTGAGTCAGTTTCAGCTTCCACGGCTCGTTCTTCCAGACGACGTGAGAGTTCTTTGCCTTTATAATATTTCGCATCGTCTCTATCGTCGTCGTAATCCTCGAGAAATTCTTTGAGTCTCTTCGCTTCTCTTTCCCGAGCATCCCTCTTCGCTCTCTTTTTTTCCGCTTCCTTCTCGTATTCTTTCAGCTTGCGACGTTCTCGAGTTTCCCAAGTTCTAACACGTTCCTGATAAGCTGCCTCCTTTTCTCTGGCTCTCCTTTCATTCTTCTTCCTTTCCTTAGACTCCTCTTCTTCCTCTCGCTCTCTAAGAATCTCTCTTTCGGACTTCCTGGCTTCTTCCCTTTCGCGTTCCCGATCTCTTTCTCTGTCCCGCTCTCGTTCACGCTGTTCTCGTTCTCTTTCCCGATCCCGTTCTCTTTCTCTCTCTCGTTCCCGTTCTCGCTCTCTTTCACGTTCCCTATCGCGATCCCTGTCGCGGTCACGATCTCTGTCTCGGTCCCGTTCTCTGTCGTTTCGTACACGATCACGATCTCGGTCTCGTTCCTTGGATCTGAAATTTTAAAAATTTTATAAGAAACCCGACTGAATATTCTTAATAAAGAAGACAATTACAGTCCTCGCAGTCTCTACGAGATTAATTATAATTACCTAGATCTAGAACGTCTTTTATCTCTTCTGCTGTTACTATCCCCTCGCAACTTGTGAGTAGGACTGCCAGGTTCACCATCGTTATCATCTCTATTTCCATCTTCATCTCTCCTATCTTTTCTATCCCTCTCTCGCTTTTCTCTGACTTCCTTCTCCTCGGCTTCTTTCTTCTTCTTAACCTGAGCTTTTTCCTCCTCCTGCTTCTATAAAACACAAGAAAACACATACGATGAGAAAAATGTTTTCAGGACAACCATTAAAATCAAACTCTTGTAAAACAAAAATTCAAAATTACAATTTCCCGTTTCAAATGAACAAATTAACATAATTCTGAAATGAGATTACTGAGCAAAAAATAATCACAAAAATGTAATCACTTTTTAATAAAAGGATCTAGTTACAGGGTGTCTAGTGATCAGGCAATTTGAAATTCCCGGGTTTTTCCCGGTTTTCTCCCGGTCTTTTCCAGTGTTTTCCCGGTAAAATTTTTTTTCCTGCGACCAGTTTATGATTTTTTAATTTAAAAAATTGAGTAAATTTTTTGTTTTAATTTGATAAAGTAGAAATGGAATAAAAAGGAGATAAAGCAGAAAAAAAGGCGATTTTTCAATAAAATACAAAAAATTCTCAGTCCTAAATGAAATTCCCGAGTTTTTCCCGGTTCTCCCGGTCAAATAAAATTCCCGTGTTTTTTCCGGTTTCCCGGTCCGCTAGACACCCTGAGTTAATATTAATCAATTTAAGATAATTTTAAACACAGTATTTAGTAAGAAAAGTTCTCTCCGAAAGAAGCCTAAAACTCTCTCCACTGTGATGATAAAAAATTGAAAATCGATTTACTCACTCGCGTAAATTGATCTTTAACTAGAAGGATAAATTGAATTTTCATACATAAATATAATATGTGTTCTTATCGATGATGTATACTCACACCGTTGGAACGTACTTGAGGAGCAGCATCTTATGATATCTTGTTAACATATCAAGTACCTAAGTGCATGTACAAACTTTGGAGACAAACGTAAGAGCTCCCTTAAAATCTAACTTACAACTAAGTACCATTATTTTAATCATAGACGCATCATAGAAGGCCACCCAATGTACTTACAACATTGCAAATGTGCCTGTGTTTCGATAGTGTCTAAAAACTAATAACGTAAATGGAAAATAGGACCATTGAGAGAGAATATCCAATAATTATGAGAAAGTATTAATATACCGATCAGAAGCGGAGTCATCACGAAGAAGGATATCCACCAATACATCATTCGCATTTGCTGAGAAACTGTCGCATGTCTGTCAATATTGTTCCTTCTGGTTATGGTTATACGCGGCAGCTGATGCGCCAAACTGTTGAATATTAAATGCACAATAGTTCGCCCGCCCTTTGTACAATAGCATCTCTTACCCAAGTAGCGCCTTAAAGCTAAAATATTTTTTTTTCACTCATTTTTAACTACAAGGCAAACTACGGATTATTGTTACAAACTTTAAACTCTAAGTTTCTACTGACATTGGAAAGAACTCTACTCAAGAAGCTTCCAACTACTTTCGAACTTGATTTTCTCAAATGAGAAAATGTCTCTTGGAAATTGACAATAGTTACATTATTAATAAAATATTCAAGAAAAACTTAATCCTAAATATTTAAAAGTGATTGGCAATTGAAATCAAAATTAATTCATAGAAAACATTAATTGGTTTTTTGTACAATAATCCTTAGTTGTAACTGATGGAATAAATAAAAGATAAAAACAAAACAATGTGCTGGAATTTAAATGCACGTGAAGAGATAATGGAACTTTAAAATATAAAATATCAATAATAGCCGAAGGGATTTGAGTGGGCAATTGGCTAACAGAACTAGAATAACCGAGTGAAGTTGTGTTGGTTCATGGTTGTGGAATTTACTCACAGTGTGAAGATGACTTGGTCAGTCAGAATGGAAGATCTGGAGAAGCGCGCACCTAGGTACTACGAACATGTCTGATCGAGACGCTGACAGAAGCTGTTTACATAAAATAAAGACAACAACTGAACAGTCTCCATCGTAGTGAAAGGATAATTTCAGTTTTACATTCTTTTTAAAAAAATAATAATCATTTTTCTAATTATCTCAGCTTCAAGTCATTCATATATTTTTTATGTGGTCCTCGAAAATACTTAATACAAGAAATGTGCAAACTTATTGTTTATAAATTTATATTTTTTTGATGTATTAAATTACTGACTAGTGCTACAGTGCCTCAAATATTTAGTCGACTTATGAGATTTTAGAAGATTTTAAAGAATTTTATGATATTTCAATAGATTTGAAGAAACTAAGGAATGTCTACAGTTTTTACAGAATTCCAAAAGATTTCAAAGGATTTAAAAAAAATGTTTTGAAACTGTTTAATTCGAAAAAATTCCTGCAATTTCTTTTTAGGTCTTTGAAATTTCTAGAAATTTCCTAAAATCCTTAAAATAATTTGAAATTAATGTTTCTTTATCAATACATACAATTAAAAAAAGGTTCTTATTTTTGTGTGTATACAAAAAGTATGTAGTACAAAATTTGAAACATTTCAGGCCCTGTAGTGCTGATTAATATAAAATTTGCAAGTGCTTATTTTTTGAAAAACTTGAAAAAATTGAAAAAATCTCTTTGCAAGTTTGGGAACGCAAATAAATTTGTGTTGAAACTTTAAATTTTGCATTAAAATCTTGTGAAATGAACCACACGAATCAAACTGCATTAAGGTTTTTGTAAATTATGAATTTTCTTTCATGATTGAAATTAGTTATAAATAATTTGATTATGGAATTCAGCAAATATTTAATCAAATGAATAAAAACGCGAAAATACGGTAAGAGAGAATTAAACAAATTCTTATGAAAGACAAGGGTTCAGTCATTTTTTAAATAGTTAAAACAATTCTTCGGCGGGAGTAGTTTTAGCTTAACTAGCTATTAAGATTTCAATATACTTTAATTTTTGAACGCGTGAGATTCATTGATTATAGAAAATTAAATTTAGAAAAGAATGAACAAGCTTGAAAAAGAATCGAAGAAATCTTTAAGTGATTGAAAAATGACGAAACCCATGCCTGGACATAACTGAGGATGACAATAAGACTTTTCCAGTTAGTTTTGCACATTCTTGTCATGTTGAAATGCACTGACTTACCAGCTACGCTGCAGTTGCCTTTCGAAAATACGAGGGATGTGCTGTGATTGACTCCTTCAGAGCCAATGAGTGAGAAAGGGTGGTCCCCGCACACAGCATTCCTAGACGTGTGCATTTGCTGTGTGCGACGCACGCTGCCTGTTATTATAATTACAGCAACAAATCACGGCTCCACATATTTATGACTAGCATAGCACACACGCACCCCACTATCATAAATAAACTTAATTCTAAGGTCTATCACTAATATCGTCCCTCTTCGTACACCCAACACATTCCTTTACTTTAGAAGCATACACTACATCAACAAAAGAAAATCAACTTCCAATTGCATCGAATATGGGGAAGAAAAATGACTTTAAACAAAAAACAAGAAGCGAGATTTCAAAGAGAAAACTTTTGAAAACGATGCAAGAGACATACTAATTTCAAAGTTTTATTGGAAATTCTGATTATAAGATTCTGACAATCTTAAGTTAACTAGAATTTTATGAATTTAAATTTTATATTTAACTTTCATTACAGCTTTTTTAAATCTGAATATTTTCTTGTCCTTTTTGTCAAGGCATTAAATATTAAATAAAATAAAAACGGAATCGCAATTTAGAAAGATTTAAACTCCAGGATATCTAAATGCTTCTTAAATAAAGCAAAAATCCATTCATTATCGTTCGAGAAAAGTATTATCGCGGATGAAAAAAGTGTACTAAACTTGATGAATTTTTGAGAGAAGTAAAGTAATGGGGATAAACGAAGAGTAGTGGGTAAAGAATTCTTGAAAACCTACCTTCATGACTTCTCTGAACTTGCCAATCTCTCGGGTGATCAAGTCCCGCTTACTTTCTTCGATTTCGGCGTCATCCAGGTTCAATTGTTTCGTTGTAACCTTTGCTTGATGCTCCTCTGCAAATAAAAAATGTGAATTAAATCGACGAAAGTAGAGAAATATTTGTATCTTTCGATTTAAGTTACCTGGAGCAGTTTGTGCCATTTCGATGTCACTAGTATGCTCCTGAATAATCTGATTAATTCGAGAAAGAGCATCAGAATCAACTAATCTCATTCCTTCGTCCATATAATCGTCTCCGTCGTCGCCGTCTGCATTTTCTCCGGTCGATTCGTCCTGCAATGGCGATTGGCCACCACGAAGTTTCTTTCGCCTTTCGGCTGTTTAAAAAATAAAAGTGCAAATTAAATATTAAAATTTTCAACTAAATGATCTTACAGGCTTTATTGAACAAAATGCTCTCAAAAAATAGGAAACAGGATGATTTTTTTTCACGAAAATGGGATAATAAATTCTTTTGACTAAAATTAATACAGGCAATATTGAATTCAATTTAAAAATTCTAGTGTAAAAATTTCAGCTCTCTATTCTACTTAACAAATATGTATTATAATTAGAAATTATATCCCTCTGTAGTAGGACTCATTCCTAAAATAGAATTAATTTATGCTAAAAATATCGAAATTAAATATTTTTTGACTGCAGACAAACTTCTATTTCAGTAAATAGTATCGTTACAGAGCGAAAAAAATATCAAGATAAAATATTTGTCAAGTAAAATGATCTAATAATACCTTTGAATTGGTCCAAGACGACTTTAGTCTTAGCGTCGACCTTAACTACAAGTTTCTTGTTCCCAATTTCCATGTCATGTAAAATTCTCACAGCCCTAAGGCCCGCATCTGGCCCAGCGTACTCGCAGAATCCAAAAGCCTGGACTCTTTTCCAAGAGAGGACATGCCCACAAGCACCCAGGATATGACGGATCATCACATCCGGAGCGCGATCCATAATATTCCCAACGAAAACAGTCACAGGAGGCCCAGTTTCTCTCTCTCGACGACGGGGAGCCTCATGGCGGGTTTGGTTATTATTTCGTTGATAACGGACGGCTGGTGCAGAAGTCTGCATCGCAGATACGGGTGTTGGGATCATCTAGTTTTTGCAAATTGGTGCTTTCTTAATAATGAACTCTCTACGCATGCTTTCACACAATTCCCCCCGCCCCGGACTTTTTTTCGTCCTCTAATTATCCCTACTTCACCCCCTTCTGCGTTTTTTCTCTTCTTTTTCAGTTAAACGTTATCGCAGAATTTGGAATTGCTTTGTGAGACAAATTACATGCCATACGCAGAAAAGTGTGAATGCATTTAAAAGCGAATTGAAGTGTAAAAGCCGGGCTTTAAATTAAAAGACTTCTGTTTCGATGGTTTCTTCGGATAAAAAAGAATCTTTAGGCTTTTAATTTTAAGCCCCGCATGTATAAAATATTGATTATCATGCTTTTAAATTCATGCGACTTGGGAAAATAGACAAAAATTGTATTTTTAATCACTCACATGAGGCATGGGTAAAACTCCTCCAATTATCGGTGGGGGGCCACCCACCATATAAGGCATGGGGGGCATCCCGGGAATTCCCATCGGGGGTTGTCCTGGATAAGACATTTTGTTCTTTTTCTACGGGTTTCACTATAAATTACAACATTCACTGTAAAAGAAAAATTTTGATTATAATGAAGCATTTGATAAAAGTTTAAGTTTTATTTTAATCTTCTCTATTTAAATCTATAAATTGTCGGTTTTTAAAAGAATAATAACTTTCCCAATTAAAAATCAATATCAATATTAAATTCGCACTTTCTTAACTTTTGAAAATAAAAACTCGACAAGTCATTTATAAAAGTCTCGTACAGATTTGTATCCTCTTTCAACACAAATAATAAAAATCAATAAAATGAGCCTTGAAAATCGATGAAATACAAATACATAATTCAAAATTTCCTGAGATAAAAAATCTGCCCTTGAACTTAAATATCACAAGTAAAAATTAAAATTCCATACAAAGACGAATATTATCTACATTAAAAAAATTAATGAGTTTACCAAAAATAGATCTGTAATCGAAAAAGCGGCTTTTCGAAATTCTACTTGAGAAAGAGAGAAGTAATTGAACCGACTGATTTTGTCTTTAAAATAAATACTAAAACCACATACTTTACATGCCTAACCGACATGGAAGCACTAATTCGAAAATAATAATTACACTTTGGCACCCAAATCGAACACACGCTACAGAACTAGTTTGCCTGTAACAACCGCTTTCGCAATTAACGAATTGCGAAGAAAATTCTCACAAACTCTTGATACTTCTGTGATAATCACAAAGCTCAATTTATCAGTACTGATAAAAGCACGCAATTTGCTCTAAATATTCGACACGGTACGAAAATATTTTACATTTTAAATCAAGGAAAGGTGATGCCAGTCGAATCCAAATGGAAGCCAGGAAACCTAACCATTAAATAACCTATCAGACGATCTACGTCGTTTATTTAACTTACACAATAAATTTAATATGTTACAATCACTTTACAAGTCATCGCGATTAACACGCTACGTCATTTTAATAAAACAATCGATATTTCGAATTAAAAACAGACTCATTGAAACTTTAATCTCACTGCTGCTTGCTCACCACGGCCATTTGCAACATTTGGAAAGATCTGACAGAAAGTTAGAAAAGACGAACCAATCAAAAAGCTTTTAATCGTCTTTCTCCTAGAGTGTGTGTTTTTCACGCAATCTGTCATCGTCGAGCATCTGCGAGAAAACCTTACCTTATTTGCTAGTTTTCGCTGGTTTTCGACGATTTTTCATTTCTTTTTCAGTTCATACCATTCATACAAACAGAGATGAAGTGACTCGGAAGTACTCCGAAGCTCAAAACGTTTGAATTTCGCGGCAACCGGCATTTCATTCGCAGCCAATCAAAAGAAAGAATTTTGACATCTTCTTCTTCTGAACGTTCTGAAAATATGTCTTTACGAACACCTAGAAGTTCAGCAATCTTCAGAGCGCTTTTTCTCAACGACAGTTTTTATCAGTTTTTATAAAATGGCAGAATGATCAAGTTCTGATATGCTAAATTCGAGAAATGTGATTAAAGATTGACGTGATTGTTATGGTTTTTCGTGTGTATAATGTTAAAAAACTGAATCTTCTAAATATCGAGTGTTGTCTGATTAAATACAGAAAGGCATGTCTCCCAGCTTACTCTCTGTCGCCACTTTTTTCCAAAATAATTCTCGTGATGTTCCTCTGATTTGACGATGTTTGAAAACATCACTCAAAGATTGTTTTGTATTTTGATCCTACAGTCGATGAACTGTCAATAATTTTATGTCGTGAAAAGTTTTTGAAAATGATTATAAACATTTAATTTTCGAAGTATTTGTGGTGAATGCCGTACTTCCTCTTCTTTAGTGATTTAATGTCAATTAACCTAGGTCAAAGAAAATATGGAACAAAGCCGATATATTTTTCTTTTTCCTTGATATATTTGAAAAAAGCAGTTTAAGGAAAACGTCTTTGTGTTTAAAGTAAAGTGATTCTTTGTTTCTTTGAATTTGCAAAATGAAAGATATTGGAATTATAAGATATTTGCTGTTTCTCGCTCCATTTTGCAGTGGCCATTATATCACTCTCTACTCCAAAATTAAAGAATCCTTGCAAGCGAGTCTTCGACAGGATTCTAAACCTTTTATTCGATTCCGTAAGATTTAGAAGAGATTCAAGATATAAGAGAAAACTTATAAAGAATTTTTTTTCATCGTTCAAATATCCTAAAGTAGTCTATTTACTTTATTTTATTTTAATTTTTTTTTTTTAGAGATTTAATCCTTTTTTGGCCTATAAATAAACGATTTACCTAGAGAGAATTTGTTAAAATGTGATAATGTTTCTACTTGTCAATAAACACTAGCTGTTGTGAAGTTTTGTTTGCATCTTCCACAGTTTATATTTTATATATAAGTAAACCAGGTTGAATAAATTAGAATTGGCGTAAGGATTTTAAAATCCTTATAGTTTGTTTATTTCAACAATTTGGAATCTTCTTTTGCTTTCAGTGTGAATGATTCAAAGACACAATAATGGCACCTCGGCGATTGGAAGAAGTTCCTGTTAAAAGAACTCCGGCTTTGGGCTGTCGTTTACCTTCACGTTTACCGAGAGGAGAAATTCTGACTGATATTACTCAAAACAAATGGAGACTTGGAGACGCTATTGGCTGTGGTGGCTTCGGTGATATTTACCTTGGTAAATTCCCATAAACAAATTCAGTTTTTTCACTTCATATTGAAGTTTTCAAACAAAATTTGATATCAAAAATAAGTTTTGTTTTTGAAAACATCATGTTTCTTTAATAAACATTATTTCCAAGCTTAAACTTTGTTTTACAGCTTCCAACGACATCACAAAGCCGGTGGACCGCAACTCAAAATATGTTATTAAAATAGAGCCACACAATAACGGACCGTTATTCGTTGAAATGAATTTTTACATAAGAGCAGCTCGCAAGCCAATGAGTAAGTTTTCTAACTTAAAAAACGAACGTTTATGATTTAATTTCCTAATTCTGAAATTATGTTACTAATTTAAATTCTCTATTTACAGTTGAAAGCTGGTGTAAATCGCAGGGAAAAAGGCGTGTAGGTATTCCCACTTACGAAGGTTCGGGTTCTCATGTATATCAAGACGAGCGATACAGATTTTTGGTGATACCTCGATATGGTCTCGATGTAGGCAAATTGTTTGTCTCAAATGGTAGGAAACTATCGACGAAAATGGTCAACAGTCTCGCAGTGCAAATGGTGCTTATTTTCCTTTTAACTCAGACTTCAGTCTTTCCCCTCCCCCTTTTTTAAAAAAATTCCCCTGTTTTTTCGTTTATCATTTTAAAATGTCTTTTTAATTCTAGTTGGATGCACTTGAGTATATTCACAGTCAAGGATATGCCCATGCGGACGTTAAGGGTTCTAACATTTTGCTCACGACTAATGGACTAGGGATGGAGGTAGAAAAAGCAAAAGCATTTTTAGTGGATTACGGATTAGCCTATCGTTTTAGAACGGGGAGTGGTTCGCACAAACCGTTCGTCCATGACGAGAGAAGAGCTCACGAAGGAACCCTGGAATTCACATCTCGAGATGCTCACCATGGAAGTAAGTATTTAATTATTACATTTAAAATATATTTACGATTTATAGTATTTATGCTACTGAAAGTTTAACTTAATTTGTTATGTTTTCAGTTCACTCAAGACGAGGAGATTTGGAGACTTTGGGTTATAATTTATTACAGTGGTTATGCGGAAAACTACCGTGGGAAAATTCGGAAGGGGGCTTATCTTCCACAGTCAACCCGGAGGAAATTCATGCGCAGAAAGAGCTCATGCTTTCGGACGTTTCGTTGTCCATGCAGAAATGTTTTTCTGGAAAAAAGAAGACGCCTGGTGAGAACTAGAATATTTTTTCGATTCCATAACCATATTTTATTCAGATTCTACCTTGTATTGAAATTTAATAAAGAAATTAAGTCTGATTTATACTTTTACAGAAAACATAACAGAGTACTTCCAGTACATCTCACGTTTAGAATTCGAGTCTAAACCAAACTACTTATATTTACGGAGTCTCTTCTGGCAAGGATGTCAACTTGAAGAAAATATTCTATCTTTAGTCAATGAGGGAATATCCAATGAGAACTATCTCTGTATTAAGTACGACAATCGTCCTTATCTCCGAGAAAGAAAACCTTGCAAACCTGTAAATGGCGAGGTAAGCTATCATCACTTTAATTATAATCGTATTAATTATCTTTGTCTTTAAATCTCTGCTTCAGTTTCTAAATTAATTCGTAGCACTTTAGTACTTCACGGTGGTGTGCGATTTTAGCTTCGTGTTAAATGTTCAGTTACTTAATACTGTTGAGGCATCAGACCGAAACTGCAAGCATCATCCGTGAAAAGCGGTAGTTTTGTGTTTCAGAAATACGATTAGCATCTCTGAAAAAATTTAATAATGTGCAACTTGGTTTTTGTTTTATCTTTTAAACATAATAAAAATTTAATTTTCCTTTTTTCAGGTACGTATAACCAGAAATACACACCCAAGTGTTCCGAAAAAAGCTGTAGAATTCAGCTGGGAACAAGTTCTTGCTCGACATCCTGATAAACTCGCAAAAATTAGTGTTCATCCCCCACCCTCTTCGCTTACGCCGCCCCCATCACCTCCGCCAATTCAATCGCCTCCTTCTTTACCCACGTACGCAATGTTAAATGTTCTGCAGAAGATGAAAGAAAAACAAACTGGAATTTGCAGACACAAAACAGCATCCAAGTCATTCGAGTAAGAAAAATCAGATTAAAATACAAAATTCTTATTAAAATACTTATTCATTCAACTTGTTAACTAATTCATTCATTTTTTTGTTTATTTTGCTAGCAATGAACTGAAACCAAAATGGATGACACCAGCTATGGAGGAAATTGCTCAACGGAGAAAGAGGTCTCTTGAATTGGTCAAAGAATTACTAAAGTCTGATTCTGACAACTCTCGAAGACTCACTAGATCCAGATCAGCAAAATTAAAAAGTAATTCTCTTTTTTTTTTACAAAACGTTTCAAATTTTATTCAGGAGAATTTATATCACTATTATTCCGCTATTCTCGTGAAAAAACCTATAAGCTAAAAAAAATTAATAAATATTAATCCGTTGATTTTTTTACAGGACTGGAGACCAATTCCTCAGGGAAGTCGAATGCAAAAAAGAGGAAAACGGTTTCATAAATTTGGTTCGTATTCCTGTAATACTATCCGGTTACATAAAAAAAAATTTTTCATTAAGTATTATACTTTATTAGGGAATTTAGTCGTAGGGTAGATCAATTTGAGGTTCCTTAACGAAGAAAGAAAAATTCTTCCTTTGTATAAACGAAGCCTGAGACCCGCATCTCGCCAATTTCTAAGACTGCTTCGTAATCACAGTTTTTTCACATCGATATTGCGCAGTAACATACATAATCGTTAATCGTTAAGCGATAGAACAAATTAATTTCTTCCTGCAGAAATCCAGATTCTGTTTCTGAATAGAATCGTTCGCGAGCAATAAATTTCGAGTGATTAAAAGAAGTAATAAAATTTTAAATATTTTTCATCAAGAAATCTGACAATTAAAACTTGCATTTTTGCAAGCTTTTATAAAGCAGTTTACAATCAATTCCAATTCCGAAAGTAGAAAAAAGCTACTACGCCAAGACTATGTTGAATTAATCAACAGCTTTTTTTATTTATTTTGATCAGACTTATATTATTTTTTATAGATTTATCGTTTACGGGAAATATTTTGAATAATTTATTTATATTGCAATATGTGAATCTCATACGGAAAAGAGGATTTTTTAATTTTTGAGAAGTTTAAAGAACCAATGTGAGTAAAGCTCAATTTGCTTTTCTTCACTATTAATTCGCATTATATATGTTGTATACCTTCATACTTAAGCGAAACTAAAGTAGATTACATTTTATCATGTACCGAGAATGTGTAAATATTCTTGTGAGACGATTAAATTCGCTTATTATAAATCTTCCGGTCAGAGGAGTTCGTTTTACTCCCCTTTTTCTTAAATCAACCTACGGTAATTGACCGTAATTTTATATAACTTTTTTGAACTGTTCCACTAGATTTTTAAGCACCGACTGTAGATACTAGAAAAGTGAACTCATAAATGAATTTGATCTCTGATCGGATGCCGCTTGTGATAATTTATGAATTATGTGTATTTGTGTATTATCTTAATTGAGATATGCGTACCTGCGCAACATAAGACTTTACTCTAAAGTTTTATACATCGCGCAAAATTTAAATAGCCCAAAATTGGAATTTATGTGCGATGTCACGAAAAGAACAAATTACTTACGAATCTATGT
This sequence comes from Synergus gifuensis, assembly GCA_904066015.1. Classification (NCBI taxonomy): domain Eukaryota; kingdom Metazoa; phylum Arthropoda; class Insecta; order Hymenoptera; family Cynipidae; genus Synergus; species Synergus gifuensis. The sequence goes on from CAJFCO010000138.1 coordinate 173,949, forward strand.
TTTTTTTTGTACATTATTGTTTATTGTAGATTACAATATTCTAGATTAGGAAATATAAAAGCGTCATATCTGATTCAAATTGTTTTTAATTATCCTTCTTACACTTATAAAAGTACTTCCGGTTATTTTAATTTTTTATTGATAGTAGTATTTTATCATATTATATCGTAATTGATAGTAATATTTTATTGTAATTTCTCATCTTAGTCCTTGTTTATAATATTCAAGATACCTTTAATATTTCTATCTATTTCTAATTTATTTCTAATGAAAATTTTAAAAAAGGCGGGAAAAAGATTATTATCAAATTAGACAAAAAGGAGTATTTGGTAATCTTCTAACCCTTCATTTTTGCCCCCTAATACATTTTTAATTTATTAACTCCATTCGAAAATTCCTAACAGCAACAAATAAGTATATTTACTAAAAATAAAATTGTAAACATTCAAATTTATTCCTAATATTTTCTCCCCTGCCCCCTCCATTTTCCACTATTGCCAACCTTCCAAAAACCCCTTTAAAAAGTCTGTCTCCATCTCATTGTTATGTTGATTGTTCGATTGTTCCTTGTCGCTTGTTATTGTTGATTTCACAAGTTTTCACATCCCTATAAATAAGAATAAGCTACATGAATTAAAAATTAAATATCAGGAAGAAGCGTGAAAAATGACCTGTCACTCGTCAGGAAAGTGTATAAAATAAGAAAACTAGTAAATATCCAGGTATAACGAGAAACAAGTCTCTTATCATCAAACACGATCCATATTGCGAAGATCTGCAAAGTGTACACCGTACTGCAGACAGTGTAGAGAAGTTGAAGTCTGATTGGATTGTGAGCCAAGCCGATTTAGCGTTGAGGATGTGTGTTCCAGAGTGTGTTCGTTTTCGAAGTGTTGTACCACTATTCGAATACACTGTGTTGGGCAAGTTGAGTTCGGTCGAAGCTCAACCGTGTTCTCTTCACAGTGCTTCAGCTTTAGCTTCAGTCCCACTCAGTCCGTCTTGGGGGGATGTTGGTCTTTTCCCCATATATCTTTGGCGAACGCGTCCATAAAATAGAATTATTATCGCTCCAGTTATGAAAAAAGTGCTCCTAATCGCCGCAAATTCAATCGGATCATAGAGTCGCGATGTGTGTCGTGTTTAGCAAACCCCCCGCGAAGTGCCAATCGGATGTTTATTGTTAGAGGAAGAATTTTTTTGGATTTTATATTACATATCTGAACTCATAAATGGAAAACGAAGGAGACGCCGAAGCAGCTTCGGCGAATGCTGCAGATTCGGATGGAAGTGTCAGTTGGGAAGACTTCTTCGGTGAGTAAAACGCACAATGCACATATTCATATATTAATCTGCTCAATTCTTATTCTCACTTTTATACCGCGGAACGAGTCACAGTCAAGCAGAAATTATAGCCTAGGGCTAGAAACCTAGGCACGTGGTGACTACTCGCATGGTAGCCTGGAATTTGTTATTTATCTTTAGTTCGAAATTCTGCAAACTGCAATTCTGTAATTTTTACATTTTTGAGGTTAGGTTTAGAGAAATTTTTTGACTTTTTGATGCGTTGATTTATTTGATTTCCTCAATTTTTGGAATTAGTTAGTGCTACATAGTTCTTTGCGCCTTTTTAAATTCTTTACTGTACTTGGGTTTATTTGTTTATAAAATTAAGAGTTTTAAGTTTTAAATGTTCGAAATTCTAGATTTCAAATAAAATTTCAAAATTGGAAAATTTTGACGGGTAAAAATAACTTTTTAATGAAGTATACACTATTTTTAATGCTACTCATTCTGATTTCAATTGACGTTTCCCTACTTAAATTGTTTCTATCCAAGAAATATTGAGGGAAGGATAATTTCTTTATTCATTAGCGAAAATTCAGGTACTAAAGGATTAAGTGAGATGTATGCTGAAACATCAGCCTGGAATGTTACCTCAACCGGACATTCCTACATCTCTGCCAAAAGTTATGTTTACTGAAAACGTATATTTATAATGATAAAAATTTATTGCTTGATTACGCAACTCAATTTGAAAAAAAAATATCACTTTTCAAAAATCTTTTTGGATTGATTATAAATTATTATGTAATGCTTTTGACATAAGTAGATTCATCGCGATTAGTCAATTAGTCAATTAGCAGAAGTAATACAAGAAATAGAACATCAATGATAAATAATCTTCATTGTCATTTTTAAAAAGTTGAGCCGCAACGTTTCCTGTGAAATGCAATTGCTTTTTCAAACTGGACAGTTAGATACCACTGATATCTTATCATTGCTTATCAGTCATGAAACGCCTAGGTTTAAGAAGGTCATTCTGTCTATAAAATCTGTTAAGAAGAGATTATTCCAATTTTTTTTATAAAATACTATAATAGATGCGTTCAATTGAATCAATAAAATTGCAGTACAAGGTAAAAAATATACATAAACCGTTTGGCTACATTTGATTCTTTTAATTATTGTAATATTTTATTAACTAGGACGCTGCTGCGTGCACCTCCTCCGTTTTTGGTTTTATTTATTTTTTAATTCTTAATTTTTAATTCGTTACTTTTGTTACGTTCTTTTGATTTCTTTTGAATTTATTTCAATTCGTTTGACTTCTTTAAACTTTTTGTTTCCAATTCCTTTAAATTTACCTTGGTTTCTTTTGACTTTCTGTGAATTTTTTTGAACTTTTTCAATTCTTTCGATTCCTTTTTAATTCACTTGAATTATCGTTAATCGACCTCAAATATTAAAAAAATTCTTTTAAATTCCTTTTAATTTCTTCGATTTTCCAAATTCTTTTGAAATTCTTTTGAATTTTAGTCTAGACTACTTTTTGAAGGAAAGTAATTAACTAGAGCTTGGAAAATAATATGTTTATCTCAAAAGCTCACTTTTACTGCATCATCCAGACCCAGCCTCTTCCCTTTAGTTTTAAGATCTCAATAGCAGAGATAGAGAATCTGAAATAGCCTGGAGTTAGATTTCCCTAGTGCTTAGTTACTCGCCTGTTCAGCTCACAAATCACAATCAGTGGGAGGTACACCTAATGAAATAGCGGGTCCCTTTTCAAGAAGAGGCAACACTTCGATACACGCGATGATATAAACACAATCTCTGTCTGCTAAAGTTAAAAATCCTCAGGGAATAGAAATTATTTCCTTTAGCTAAATACATCCTTTATCCGATATTTATTATACACTGCAGCTTTCCAAGAGGTAAAAATATCTGTGAAATTAGGGAGGGTAAAAAATATAGGAAACTGGTTCTCTCTCAATTCCTTTTAGTAATAAAACTATATATTTCCAATCTAGTCAATGAAAGTGACTAATTATCCATAAGCTATCATCATTTGTTACCGATTAAAATAATTTTTTAGGTTTTATTAATTGGGTCTTTTTCAGATATCGACAATTTCGTTTTTATTTATATTTATATAAAATATTTTCCTTTTGGATACTCCTCAGTATATATTTTTTTATTAATCTGATGGCTTTTCCCATTTGTGAAAAAGTAGAGAAGAAACTTTTAGTACAAATTTTTTTCTTTTGTTTCCGTTGTCGTGCTCTTCCGTTTACAGGTCGACTGGAACATGTATAACGGATATGTACTTGCTTACAACGATTTACCAGCAGCTCGTAACATTAATAGGATCATATTTCACGTTATATGAAGAGAAAACACTAGATCTCGGGATTCATTTTGTGGTTTGCCCATAGGAATAACCATCAATGTGAAAGTGACATTTGATCTTTTATAGTTTCCCTTTATCTTTATATTATCTTCATAATCTGCTGCATAAAAAGTCTTCCCACTTCCGAAAAAAGTCTTTCCAAAAAGATTATATTATTTTCAGAAGTTTTTTTTACCTAGAGTGTAGATTTATTTCACAAATTGTGTTTTAAAGGTGTTGCGCTCAAATTCCAGCCTTAAAATTCAAATTTTCCATTTTAATTAAAGAATATTTGAAGCACATATTTTTTAGTTCATATACATATATTCGAAAAATCAGTCCAACTACAGAGGAAAAAAATATTTAATTATATTATTTGTTGTAGAGAAGTTATGATTGTGTTTCATTCATCTTTAATGAATAAAATACTAGGAGGAAGTAACTTTTACATATTCAAAATTGATCTGATCGTCATTTTGAGTAATAAAATATTATTCTATAATGAAAGAGTGTAAGAGAGACTTTAAAGGCAATTCAATGCTACCAGACTGTAAAGTCGTTGAGTCGACATTAAATATACAAGAAGAAGAGAACAAAAAACTAGAGCTCTGCCGGATGCAGTTTAGAGAACTAATGTGTGTATTTTCTTTTACACGTGCATACTTACTTAATTCGCATATTAAGAGTACGTTAAGTTTAGAGTAAAGTTCAGACTCTGGGTTAAATAGACTTCGCCGTAAAATTTCACTTTATCTTTTCCGTTAAAAATTCTTTTCCCGCAGATAAATTCATCAATCTTGATATTAAATTCAATTTTGAGTAAAGGTTTTCAAGTGGAATTAAAAAAGATTTTTAATCTCCTAATTTTATTAAATATTTTGATAAAACCACAAATTTTTAAACCTCTAATTTAGACCGATTGCAACAATTATTTGACTCTTTTGGATAAATAATTTAGTTATCTCTGCAGTAAAGAAATAAATTTTTGTTATTTAATGCGTGATTAATTTCTAAGAGGCTGTGATAAAAATAAAATAGTAAATATATAATAAATCATAATTTATTATCCATCTATGTAACTTATTATTAATGAACTAAAATAAAGGAAAACTGATTAATTATAGACTAATTACTTTATAAGCTACTGATGAAAGGCAACCGATTTGGATATGATGGACTATCAATCATGAGTCTTGATCGTTATTAGTGTTTCTTTTTTTCGCAATTGCTGTACTTTCTTTTCAGGAGTAGTGTATACAACGTCGAGAGGAAATGTGGAGTGGATATAATTTGCTTGATGTGTTTTACGGTGTACCCAGTTGGACTCGTTATGCCCCGATAAAACGAATCTGTGTTTTAAAGTGGGCCGGGGGAGAGTTGTTGAGTCCCCTCGATCTCGTTCGACTTAAACAAGATATTTTCATGTGACACACAGGATAAACGAGTTGTTCACCTCTCTACTCTCTTTGTTCAATCCTTATACGATTTTATTGGCACGGTAATCCAGTGTGGGCATACATTTTATTAAAATTTAAGAACTGGAAACCCATCCACCCTGTCTGATGTACATTTCATGCAGACATGTTCAAAATCAAATAAGTGATTCCTTTCCACTTGAAATATATATTCTAAATTTAAACCTCTCTCAAGCAAAATAAATTTGGGTGGCCACCACTATACTTTATTACTAAAATTCCCTACCTCGTCCACGCACAATAATTTTTTTTTTCTCTGAATATTAATATTTAAGTCTCAAGGATCTTAATTTTCATTTAAAAATATAATAGTAAAATCATTTATTTAATGCCTGTTATTTATAACCGCTAATACCTTCATTAAGGGTATGTGATACTTTACCATAAGACCAAATTAGTTATACCAATTATATATTCATAATAATAAATATTTTTAGTAAATAAGAGTCAATAAACCTTCGTCTACATGAAGGTTTATTGACTCATATATATTAGCTAAAAATGTTTATTATTATGAATGTATAATTGGTATAACTAATTTGCTCTTATAGTAAAGTATCACATGCCCTTAATCCGTTTCAAATTCTTTAAAAACTTGTTCAACTTTTTCAAATCTCCTGAAACCCACTTTATATACCTGTAAATATTTGTACAACTTGTAAAATCTTTTAAGATGGGTAATAATACCTTATCATCTCATGTCTTTTAAAATTCATTGAAATCCCTAAAAATCGCAGATTTTTGAGCTTCTATACGTGATATAGTTCAATAAAATTTATCTTACTGCCTCGAATTTAAAATTCCTGAAAGTAGAAAGCGATTAAATGAAGACACGTTTCGAATCAGTAAGCTTTGAATTTGGTAGCATTCCAATGTATTGACATTTAAATTTTGAAAGCGTCCATTTTTTGAAACCCCATGGAATTAAAAGTGTCGGAATTGTAAAGACATTATTATTAATATTATTATTAATGGTGATCAGCAATTATTCCAATTAAATCGTGATATTCATTGTCAATCCTAATATTGATTCTTATACTTATCATCGGCGTGTTGGATATATAAAAACGCGAAAAAATATAACGATAAAAATGATGCTTATCAATTGAGATATTTGCTTTGAAAATCTCGAAGCTGGGGCAAAGAACAGTACAAGCTTGTGTGGGCACATTTGAGATTGTGGGCGTATCGTGCTCTTCCAGCTGTATTTGTAACCCGTGTCAGTGCTTGGGTAAAGAAAACGTGAAAGCCTCAGGCCTTAGGACACACTCTGGAAGAGAACAGGTTACTTTATCGCCAGCAGCGTTGCACGAAAACGTGCAGAACTTTAATTCTTATTTCAAGTCCCATGTCCCATGTAGCATGAACTTGATTTCCCGACGCTGCTGACGTATTGGCGCACATTCTGACTTTAAAGGAGAATGTCATTGCCCGGCGTACCCTCACGTCTAAGCATCCCACGGAATGCTTAAATGACTCTAAAAAGACGAGAAAAGGGAATCCAGTTAAAGGCCTCTTTCACTAAACTCCCCTCTGCGTTTTTTTACCTTTTTCCACTTCTCAGAATATTTTGCTACCTTTTTTGTTTTTGAGAGAGGAAGCAGAGTCAGATAAGGTTTTTTCAGATTTGAATTCCAAAAGCATGTGGTTTCAACGCTCATTACATAACATACTCGTAAAAAACAAAAGTCAATTGAATTTTCTTTAAATTTTTACAGAATCGACAACAATGAATTTTCTTCATTAAAAATTTAACTATTCCGTTGAAAATTCACTTTTTTTTGTCCTACACCTATATATTCTAAAAAAAGACATGCATTTCAGACAACTTCATATTGCGTTCCTCATTTTGCGTTACCTTTTAGCTAACTTTATTTGTAGTGCGCTAACCTTATTGATAAATTCATATGGCGCACGAATTTAAATTGTCATTTCAGTTTCTATAGACGAAACACGCGCGCTCAAGCGCACGTCTAATCTCGTAAAATAAAAAGATATATGTATATCCTTTAAGTTTTAAAAAAGTACCCTATGTGTAATGTGTATCGTATTTTTTCCCACAGGAACTGTGAGGCTTTTAAATTTCATAAAAAGAATAATTCTTATTTTTTGAAATGTGTATTTGATTTAAGAAGTACTTCTTTAATAAAAATAAGGGCGGTTTGAGTTTTTTCGAGACTATCTTCAGACAAGTCTGAAAAACTGGCTCTTTGCACTTAAAAGACTGAGATTTTTTGCACGCGATGAACGACAGTGGGCCCATTCAGTCGAACGATATGTGTGCCGGACAAGAAGCCTGTGATTTTAACCCGTAAATGCAAACCCATTGCCCGGCATACCTCAGATTGAAAACAAAACGAGGCATCTCGTATTTCAGCAATCGTTGCATATTTTCTTTTGAGAACGTGTACACAACCACATTGCGCGATTCTTGGTATATTCAGTACCGATAACAGGTACAAAGCAGGTTTACATGTCCCCCTTAATTCCGAAAAACAAGTGCATTTCGTATACTTTCTGCTTATAACCGTGTTTATATTCCATTCAATTATTCATTGCCAACAATGTTTTGTCAAAGAAATTCTATTATAACAAAGAATTCTTCCTTTGCTTTGATAAAGAAGCAATTTATATAATTTTTATTCTTATACCATTAGCTATTCTTACGATTTCAACGTTTTTTAAACATTTTTCAAATACAGGGAGTTTCTGAGAATTTTAAGGATTTCGATTGTTAAGAATTTAAAGAGCTTTCATGAAATTTCTAATAATTTTAGAAAATTTGTATTTTTGTACTGTTTTAGAGTTTTGAGCTTTGAGGAATATGAACAAAGAAAAATTACAAAATACTTAATTTTAGAAAAGGATAATAATATTTGCTATTATCACTTTATACCACAAAAATTGTCGGCTGATCGAAAACTACTACAATTCAATTTATAATATGTTATAAAAAGTGATCATGATATCAATTTACGGAATATGACATTCACATCTTTTTGAATTAAGCCATAGGCTTATTTTTGACTCACTTTATATGGAAGATAAGGTAGAAATTGTCGAACTGAAAGTAATCTCCCTTTTCTGAAAGATAGAAATAAATTCCTGTAATTTTGATACCTGATTTTTAAATAGATGAGAGGTGAGCATAAAAGCGAAAAGATTAAGTCGAGGTAAAGGTTAAGAGTAGAGAAGATAGCCTTATTTGAAAGCTAGAGTGGCGCTGCACTTTGTGATCCTTACATGGAGGACCTTTTTCCGTAGAGAATAATCTATATGTTTGTAGATTCAAGATTCATTCCTGGAAACATGGTTTCAGACTTAAAAATCCAAGGATTTCACTTTCTCAGTTGCCGTTTAGCCAGAGGATAATTTACCGATAATACTGGAAATTAGAATACTAGAGTTTCTAAACACGAGAAGACACTTTTGTTTTCGAATCGTTCAAATCTAGGAAAGTGTCCTATACAATTTTCAACTCTTCGGAAACTATTTCTGCTGCAAATAAACTGTCTTTATTAATTCTTATTTAAAAATCTTCTTATCTCCAATCTTACGCAACTTCTGCCTGAAATATTTTGAAATGCATGCTTAACTGATTGGAGGCACAAGGCGTGAGAAATAAATCAAAGTACATGTGTCTTCTCTTGATGAGAGGGGACTAAAAACATGATGCGATTCTGCATTTCGTACAGGATGTCCGCGAGGTCTTTGTCCCCTCGAATGTTCGCCTGTATCATGTGTTTTTGATTGCATGTTCGCCCACGCACTTAAAAGCCTTCACACATTATCATTTAACTGCAAAAATTCCCTTCCTGTCCATCATAACAAATAACCAGAGGGAAATAATGCAAATAATAATGTGACACCCTCGCGCGGTTAAAATTCATAAAGGTCAATCGTCTCAGAAAATGGGATCAATTAAGTATCTTTCAAAACTTTACAAAATACAAAGTTCACTGTCGCCATAATAAAATCCAACTATTTTTCGCTTGAAACAGATATACAGTTAACACAGATCTATAACAGTTTATCTCTCTTTCCTTAATTATATTAGACTTTGCATCTTTTCCTTATTCGTGGAGGTACATATTAGGACTGATTATCCGAACTAATACGTATTTATATTCAAAAAGATAGAGGCAATTAGTCGCTCAGTATGCAATCTACACGTTGTCTGATTGCTTCTGGCGTCGGTCTGAAAGACTGGCATAAAAAGTGCCTTATAGCTGCAAAGTCGTCGCTAAAGTCGAGGATTGACTTGGGTATATCCACCGTGTGGAGGATAAAACCGGATCCCAGAAGAGCTAAGCCGACTCCATGCCATGTATGTAACCGATGTCTAACGTAGTTACTCGTTACGTTTCCCTTATATGTAACTCTGCTCCTCTCGTGGTGCAGATCCAGATAAAGGTTCGTTTACACTACAGGGTATTAGACCGAGGTCACATGTTCCAGGCAGTTAGATCTTCGGATTTTGTTAATACTTCCTCGATTAGACTTCAAGCATTGTCTTTCTTATCATCATCATACCAACTATTTTTTACTCCTATATATATAGTGCCAAGCATCACGAAATTATAATTAATGACTCCATCTGAATTATACTTTCGGCATTTTAATTAGAATCTATAACCTCTGCATCCATATACAGGATGACTAGTCCATTTTTCTTTAGAATTTAAAACGCTGCTTTTGTTCTAATTACTAACAAGGTGCATGCGTGTCAATTTCACAAACATGCGAACTTCCAAAACATGTTACGTTTTCTATATAAAAAGTCGGCATATTTTAAATGTTTCCTTTGGAGATTTTAGAAAACGCATCGCGAATTAGTTAAAGATGTTTTGAAGAATATTTGAAGGTCTTGAGGATTGAAAGACAGGTTTTTTCTTAACGAAAATATGGACCAAAAGAATATTACTTACCATAGCTTTGAACTTGCCTACTCTTTTTCCACAAATAAAAAATAAAACCATTTAAAATTTATATTACAGTTATATTAAATTGTTTTGATTCCGGAATATGATACCAGCAATTCCAGAAATTCGATCCTCATCAGCTTTCGAGAATGGAAAGCAATATAGATTTTAGCACGAGAGACTCATACTACAAGTTAATCGCATGCGAGTAATGATTGTAGTAGCGCATGTAGAATAATCGTTAGTACGTGGTGCGACAGTTTTATCTTTGATACTATTTGCGTGTTTCATCGCATTGCTTCCGCAATGATCATTTATCCGCAAGACCTCCTGTGCCCGTTACATACTTTGCAGATATTAAAAACACGTGGTAGCCTACTTTTTATTAAGTCATAGCAAAGATATCGCACCGCGTATCGATGATGTCATCAAAACGTAATTGCATAAACGTTAATGATGTTGTCACAACTTTATAACGCGGCTAGACATAGTAATGACATGTCCATCAGACGTCAATGAAATTATATATAAAATTATATGTGAAATTATATACCAAAAAGCGCTGAAGTTCTCTTTATCGTTCACCAACAGATATTTTTCAATTTAAGCGCATATCTTTTACGTGAAGGATAATTAATTGTATATGAGATATGCAAACAAATGTGTGTATCATTGTTGGCTATAATAGGATCAGTATATGAATCAAGGCGTGAACACACTCATAAGCTCTTAACACATGCCTAGTCTAAATACGTACTCCCCGTCGCCTATAGGGAATTCATAGGCAGTATGTTTGCAGCCATAACTATCCACAATGCAACCATAATATTTATCACTACTTACCATTCAGCTTCTTTCCCATGTTCTCTCCATTATGCTTTCTTTTCAGATCACAGCACCTTTTAATTTATAATTATCATAACTGTAGCGATTAATTAACTTATGCACGACAGATTCTAGGTCATTGGTATCCTTATATAATTAAAAATAACTCCTCTTTCGTATTTGTGTTTTCTGTTCTTAATTTTTTTTAACTTCTAACATGATTCCACACTGCACGGAAAAAATAAGTGTTCCAAATAATGGAAAAAGTTTGCGAAATTTTAACAAAATAGCAGTTCACTTTTGGACAGAGCTAAAATTTGTCAGAAATTGGAAGAGTTAACTTTGTAAAGTTTGATATGCAATTTTGTTAAAATATGAGATAAATTGACGAGTCATTAGAAAAATGTTTGTAAAAATTTGAGCAAAAAGGAAAAGAACTAGTGTAACAGTTATTTATCAAAGATCCGAAAGCAGTTTGTGAAATTTTAACAAAGTGTTATTCATATTTTCGTAAAGAGTGTTGCCGATTCGAAAAAAAAAATAGATACGTTTCTGTTTACATGTTGAATGCGTGTGGACGTTGAGAAGGTCATACATACATATACATATACACAAGTCTTATAATGCCTAATTTTGAACACAAATACATACACATCATATAATATCCTACATATAACTATAACTAATACATATATAACGCTATTCGCTGACGCACGCTACACGCTGAGTCTGCTTATTCGAATCGCTCTTATATACTAAATTCATGAACCGATCACCACTTGCGAGAAACAGATCAGTGATGGGTCGAAATTTTTCGAGGTCCCGATCCAAAGATGAGATTTTTGAAATTTATTATGAAATTTTTGAAAATATAAAAGATAGTTACATTTATATATCGCTTTGAATTAATTAAAACTCCATAAAATCACTTAAAGTTAATTTAAATTCACTAAAATCACCTATAATCGCTTGAAATCCCCTTAAATTCTTTAATATCAATTAAAATCCCTTGAAAAACTTTTAAAAATGTAGTAATAATTTAGTAAGTCTTGAAACTCGCCTAATTCTTTTGAAATTCTTTAAAAATTCTTTTAAATTACTAATTTTATCAGTATTTCATTAACAATATTTTATGAATCTTATTAGTATTTTATTACTATTTTGTTAATAACTAACGTTATTAATATATTCTTATTCTTATATTGAATGACTATTTCTTCAAGTATTCAGTTCGTCGGTTGTGTGGTCACGTGGTTATACTATGGTCACTAATACTAATAAAGACAATCGGGATACCATATTCTGTCACTAACACAACCTAAAAATACGCGGAAGAGAGCTGAAGAGAGTCAGCGTAAAACACTTTGTGAAAAATTGTAAAACTTTTTGAGACTCTTTCGTTGACTAGCAGTTCACTTTTTCGTTTCTGTGTTTGAGAAATTTTCTATTCCAATCAATTTAAAAAGTGGATCATTCTGTTTTTAAGAAATTGACAATTTTTTTAGACATTGTGACAAACTATGGAATAAAAATTGGAAAATTGCTGTTCACATAATGAATGTCAATAATTCGTAAAATTTTTTCCAAATATTCGTAAACCTAATCCACTATTTGATAAATTTATACGAAATTTTGTTAAAATTGAGGTCTGTCCAAAAGTGAACTGCTATTTTGTTAAAATTTCGCAAACTTTTTCCATTATTTGGAACACTTATTTTTTCCGTGTGGTTTATTACAACTTACTCGACTAGATTAGAGAATGATCTATATTAAATTATTCTACATTTTTTCGTTGTATTAAAGACGGTTATATGTGTGCAACGGAAATTTATGGATGAAAAAAATTTTCATTTAAGACGTCCATCTCTCATTTAATTGTACCTAGTAGCTTAGGATTTTAGAGGAGGCATCACCTTATTCAAAGAAGCGCCTCGAGGAAATTAATTTAAAGGCCGAGCAGACACCTTCGCCTTGTATTTCTCTAATCATCCTCTTTGAAATCACTTTAATCATCTCCTCAAAGCGCTGCCACTTGAACGGCCTCTCTATTTGATTTATTGTTACAAAAAAAGTCCAAATTCTCGGAGGTTATTCCTGAACTCTAAATGCTTTAGCTATTATTTTAACTGGGTATTAATATACAATTTATGAAAGTGAAACGTGCGTTATTAAAATTATTCGTTTTTACGAATACCAAATGCAAAACTTATATCTTTTCACACTATGGTTTATTTTCATTAGGAGAAATCATTAACAAAATAATGACTACAAGTTGAAATTCCTCGGGGAAATGGAGCGCAGGGCTGCGTGGGTTGAGATACGTCGACGGTGCAAGAAAAATCGCTTAATGTCAGCGTACTGCCTTTCTAAAAACAGACTAGAATGACTGGATCAAGGCAGGCATTGTTTCGCTCAGAGGGAAATTTGCGGGGTGTGTACCTGTCATGAATCTAGGGTCAGAGGTTGCAAAACTAATCTATTTATGCACGAATTAACATTTAAAAACTTCCCAAGAATTCACTTTTGGAATCAAAAACTTTATATGTCTAGAAATCGATTTTATTTTCTCTGAATTGTCATTAATAGAACCGATGATTAGGATTGATTGAAACGATAAGGACTTTTTCTCTCTAGAAGAGTCACGAGTTTTTATGAGACGATAAAGCCAATAGTATTGGCATTTATGAGTCAAGGTTTCATTTTTAGGGCATGAATACAATGGCGATTTAACTGCAGTTACGCCTCTTTTGCACCCAAGTCTTCAATAAGTGACCTTGCGTGACAATCGATTCTGCAAATTCGCACGCTCGGCTTTCTCGCAATTCTTCAACGAAGACCGACTTTCTCGCCCTCGCCTCATGATTGTACAATGAACAGTTTAGTTAAACACCACTTTCATATCATGAATACTATTCTAACAATAATACGCACAATTCATTGTTATCGCTCAACTACACATTTTCTAAAATGTCTTTATATCAAAGACTCCTTTATAATAACAATCAACTAGCTGTACAGCCTACTCTACATTCTGTTGTATTTTCTGAATGACATTATAGGTATATGATCTTTAATCTTGGACAATATCCTACCAAATTTCTATAAATCGCCACTTGTTTGCCTCGTTTTTTGTTTCAAAACTTATTATAGCTGCACATCAGAAGTATGTATATAGAAATTTGATATGGAAAGTTTAAAGATTCGAGTGCATAGATTTTGCTTTGATGTGTGTCAAAGCCTAGATCGGTCAGCCTACGATTTCTGACTTCCGCCCACAATTTAAAGGGCTCGGCTTCCGTTCTGAACTCGTTGTGCGACCTACGTGGAAGCAGAACGAGCCAATGGATAATGTTATCGGATCACGGGCATCACCTTCACTTTCAACCATTGCACAACCGAACATGAAGTTTTTACGTCATTTCCATAGATAAATCGCTGCAGGTGCGTATTGCGATTTCCAGTGATGTGACGGGTTATATAAATGCAAACAAAAACACGAATTATGTGATCATTATGGAAATTAATTCCTCTTGGATTAGATGCCGTAAAAAAAGTTCTTACGAAAGTTCAAGTTGGTGATGTTGCACTGTAAAGACTGGAAATATTTGTTTGACCATTTCTCTCGCCATTTCTTTTATGATTTTGGTATGTACGGGAGTTCATAGTACAAAATTTTTATGTAAATCCGAATTTTTTTGAATTATAAACTCTTGGGATTGTAATTGCGGCATACATTTTTAAGTTTCAGTCGTATTATTTACCATGTACTCCCTAAATTTGAAACAGTAAAAACTCACTGATTCACAGTAAAAGTGGAAGCCTAGAGACTGTCGGAAACAGTGAAAACAAATTTCACTGTTCCGACAGTAAGTATTACAGTTTTATCAGTACACTTCACTGACAAAACAGTAAAAAGTAACTGTAATAAACAGTAATACTTACTGGCACACAGTTACTTTTTACTGTTTTGTCAGTGAAGTGTACTGATAAAACTGTAATACTTACTGTTGGAACAGTGAAATTTGTTTTCACTGTTTCCGACAGTCTCTAGGCTTCCACTTTTTACTGTTTCAAATTTAGGGAGTATTGTCAAGCCATATCACTCCCTAAATTTGAAACAGTAAAAAGTGGAAGCCTAGAGACTGTCGGAAACAGTGAAAA
>CAJFCO010000138.1:189101-211667 GCA_904066015.1 Synergus gifuensis
CCTAGAGACTGTCGGAAACAGTGAAAAATTTCACTGTTCCGACAGTAAGATTACAGTTTTATCAGTACACTTCACTGACAAAACTGTAAAAAGTAACTGTGTGCCAGTAAGTATTACTGTTTATTACAGTTACTTTTTACTGTTTTGTCAGTGAAGTGTACTGATAAAACTGTAATACTTACTGTCGGAACAGTGAAATTTGTTTTCACTGTTTCCGACAGTCTCTAGGCTTCCACTTTTATTGTGAATCAGTGAGTTTTTACTGTTTCAAATTTAGGGAGCACTTCATTAATAGCATATCTATAGAGTAGTCAGACACGACTCACTGATTTGACTCTGGTGCACTTTGCTGATATGGAGGTTGATTCTATCTGGACTGGTTGCACAGTGCAATGCAGTGTCGGGTTTCACCGAACACCATTGTTTATTGTAAGATTTTGTTGTTCAACACTCGTTCTCATTATCGTGCAGTTTTCCATTGCACTGCTCTTATTGCTTTTCACTATCTTCTTGTGCGAATGTCATTTAGAGCGCCGAGATAAGGAGAGAAGTATATGGTATTGATGTTCCATTGATAGGGAGAACTCGGAGAACTCAATTAAACTAACTTTCCATCACAGTAAATCGCACAAGCGTTTTAAGTCGCGTTTGACTAATAAGAATTTTTATTAGGGTCTGTGATTACAACGTATTGAAAATTGAATCCCGCTTATCCAGCAAGCTTTTAAGGCAAAAGGTTTATATATATCTTTACTCATTTCGTTTTTTTGTTTCAGGTAAGTTTAGATGAAACTTATGGAAATTTTAGAGATCGGTTGACTTGAAAATGTAAGTGTTTACAATTATGATTTTTCTCAATTACCATCCGTTAAAATCTAAAGATAAAGGACTAGTCATTTTTGCAATAGACTATAATTTTCCGTACGTTAAAAAGTTTTAAAATTCACGCTGGGTGGTAACACAAAGGTAGCTCGTAAATCTGACACGTGTTGGAGAAATGGTCCTTAAGCATGTTATGTTAAGTATCAGGCATGACTGCAATCGTTAAGTCACGTGAACCTCCCGCAAGGTATCGAAAAAGGAAGTTATTGGTCGTCAGTGAATTTTTTTACTCTCCTCTTTTCCTGATATAAACCGCAGGAGTTACGTTCGTTTCCTACTTGGTCGGTTTATGCAATTTTATATCTCTATGATTATTATATGTGGAATCTTATAGAGAAAATAGAATATTGAACATAGAGGATCAGGCACGATTAAAGTCCACGTGAGAAACATATGGACTTCTCGGGAAAAGAATAGCAACCATGTATAACGGTTAAGAGCGGTTTACTCATTCTTGCTGAACTCGATCTTCTGCAGCAACTCCGCCATTTGAGTATTTCCGTTTACTTAGAATTAAATCCTTTGGTTGTTCTCTCGGAGACAAAAAATTACAAGCTCGACTTTCTTTAGAAGTGTGGTTAGAATATAGCGAGGATACTGTGGTTCGGAATAGAATAGGAAGTCAGGGACTGATTAATTAGGCAGGTTTACTACTTTTTCATTTTTATTCCTTTTGGTGAATTGAAAATTTAAAAGAACTGAAATAAAGTCTTTTATTTGACAAAGAGGTAAGTAATTTGTATAATTTGATTCTTATTATTTATTCTAACGAATTTCAAAATATTACGTGGGATTTTCAAGAATTTTAGGAGATTTTTATAGGGATTTTGAAAGATTTCAGGAAATTGCATCGGATTTTCAAGAATTTTAATTAGATTCTTAAAATTTTTTTTAAAAATTTCATATTAGATTTCAGAATGCACATTAACGGTCTTGGAAAAGTGAAAATCGTTGATATCCAATCTTATTTATACATCATAAAAAAAGTTCTAGGTATACATATTTATTCATAAGGTCGAATTACTTTTTCTCTTTATTTCTGATAACGTAAGCTTGGCACATTTTGCACCAATAAATTACCACCCATACCGATAGATAATTGTTTATATCGTTTGTCAATATTGTAATATATATTCAGCGATTTTCAAAGATAGCGATATATTCGCAGGTCTGTAGAGTGCCTTTGAGTATAGACTTGGAATTCTTATCTTCGTGAGATTAATTGCATAAAAAATAGTATTTTTTTCCACTTCCTTTCTACATACAACCTGCTACATTTTTTCTTCGCAATATCTTTATAGGTATGGAATAAACTCCATATCCATATTTACTCTCACGCTCTAATGCGACTTAGTTTTCCGATAGGTGAAATCCCTATAAATCTACCAATCTCGGATTAACGAGAAACCTCGTGTTTCTGTCTCATAATAAAATATGGGACTTTGCTTTTTGTTAATATGAAAGTGTTCTCATGCTTAAACCGCTAATAATTTGCACTCGTTTGCAATTTTAATACTTGTTTCTTTAGACAGCATTGACCCTTTTTATATAGTTTTATATTTGAAATTCTTTGGAGCTTTTGTACAAAGACTTTCTAATTCTTATATTGAATTAGCTTTATGCCAAAACATTCATTTGAATATTGCGGTCTTTTATGCAGTCTTCTGAATTTTATCGCTCAATTATCCTGAATTCTTTAAAATTTACTTCAACCCTTTGGAATTACTTTCAACTTTTTAAGATCTGAAATTCTTATCAATTCTTTAAAATTCATTATAAATTATTATAAATCATTTTTACATCTTGTAAATTATTTTTAATTCTTTTTAATTTAGCTTCAATCAAAAGAATCCCAATTAACCTTCACTAGCTTCAACAAATCCTCAATCGCTTCCAAATTCTAATTCATTGCAACTTTCAGAACTATCTGTGAGTCATTATAACGCATTATCATCCACTCGACTTTACTTCATACTTAAACTTTATTAATGCCCACTTCATAGATCTTAATAAACTCAGACGAAACATTGTTGCTTATCAGTACATAAAATCTTACTGCTTCAAGCTCAGAGGTAGCAGATAATCCTGAGCATCTTAAATTCCATTTCTGCCAAATCTGCATAATGCAGATGTAGATTCCAAGATATTTCCCCTAGCCCTTAGTCAGCAGAGATAAAAAATGTCAATATCCGTGACTTGGACGATGTGGGTAATATCCACGACCTCGGTCCAAAAAGCACGTGGGAGTATATGAAAGAAGCAAACGATATGCCCTGGTACGAGTAACACAGTGTCGTGGGTGCAACCAGATCCACAGTTCCTTCTCGAATCTCCAACGATCAGCTGTTGCTCTTGTGTTGTTGCTCTCGCAGTTGTTTTCGTTGTGCAGCTCAATAGCTGCCGACTTGTTGCATTGCTGCTACATATATGCTGCCAACTCCGTAAGTCGCGGTACCACAGAGAGACCGGTTTCCACCAAGTCTGGATAGAAAAGTACTGCAGTGTAGGCACGTCTGTTCCAGACTACAAGACCGCACCCCATAGTTCTGCCTGCGTATTCTTATCCATCGCGAACGAGCAACGACTATCCGCGTAGGAGGTCCACGAGTTCCAATGTATCGTACTTTTCTTCTTTTAGTACCCGGATCGTTCTCCAGACTGCTTACATCGGCCAAGGTAGCGCCTTAATGGTCTTATGGTCAAATGGTTATATCGTTATATGGTTATGCTGAACCATTACTGACAAATTGTGTCGAAAATGCAGACTTACATACCTATACCGGTTATGCCACGTTGCGTCGAGTAATAATAATGACAGTGTACCTGATTGTGAAATGTAAATTGGCGGATGGGATCCTTTAAACCTGGTCACGAGAGTGACTTGATGTTGATGGCGTTATTTTGAAGGTAGGAGACAGCAGTATTCAGATTCGTTGAAAATATTGTGATAAGAGGAGATTTATTAAGTCATTGAAATTAAAAACACGTTTTTACGGTTTTCGAGTTGAATATGATATAAAATAATAAGGTTTCATGAAATCTATAAAGCTGGGAGCTGCTTGTGCAATTCGCTTTCTGAATTTGAATCACTGGAATCTATATACTGAAAGATGTTACGTTGTGTTCCTTGCTTTCGAAAATAATTTAAACTTCAAAATTGTAAACCATTGTTTAGCCAATCCGTAAAAAAAAGTGTTGCTTCCTTGAGTTTGTTTAATGATGCATTACAGCATGCACTTGAATTCAGCAAAAACATTGCATCAACCGAATGAGTTACTCTTGGATGAAGTAAAATGGTTCATTAAGTCAATCTAATAATGACTTCATAAATTATACGCTCTTTTTGTGGTCGTTTGGATCAATACAATATTTTTTAATGTAAGAAAACATTCCAGAGCAATAATAAGACAGATTTACTTTCATGATTCTTGTTTTAAATAACTCTTTCCGGGCGCTAATCTTAACATTCTGTGGTTTTTATTTTGCCAGTAAATTTCATCTGAAACCAGGTTTTGGGGTTAGTTCGAAGAATAAACTTTATTCGCAGGTAATATAAGTGTGAAGAGTATTTTTTTATATTTAATTACATGATGCGTATACAAATTTTGTCAGTTAAAGCTTTTAAAAATATGTTTATTGAAATTCGTTGAACATTCATTACTTTTATGTGCGGTTAATTGTTTCTCGGTAGAGAAATTGCAAAATTGCAACATCTTGTAACAAATTTATTCTGAAGATGATGAAAAAATAACTGTTTTTAACTTCCATATATCAATGAAGTACTTTTCGCAGAATCTGCATACGTTATATAGTTCAATATTAAAATAGTTCAAGTGACGTGAGCTTATTGCAAATTCACAAGGATAACCTGACTTCCTCGAGCAGTCCTTGTAAAAACCATTAAAAATAAATCTCTCCACGTTTTAGGAAAAAGAAACTATTCATTAAACTGCGCAGATAAAAAATCATAAATTATTTTTAAAGTATCAAAAAAAAAGGTAATAATTATTCTTACTGCGCATTGTTTGAAAATGGTTGTAAGTCTTTTTTCGTACTTCAATAGAATCTCGTTCCATTTTGTAGGAACTTTTATCTATAGTCCACCCAAACGTATTGAAATAAAACAGGAAATTCTTTCCAAACATTTATCCGCCTTTCTCATTTGGATTTTCAGCCAAAATCGTTAGTTTAACGTCAATTAGCATTAGGATCTTTATCTATTTTGATTGAGAAGAAGCAGCGCGCTTCGGCAGTATTTCTCTCAATCAGTTTATTTTAAGCTATGGAGTAGAAGAAACGCTCGTTTGGTATTAATCGAGACCGAAAGCGCCGATTAATTTTACCCTTGACATAAAGCACACACTGCGACATAGGATTGGACGCGGATTTATCTCCCAGTGGCCAATTCTGCACAAAAGTGAGCTTGAAGATGGATCACACATCTTCGAGCTCGTTACTTCTAAGTCTATGGCTCTATATTTTATACCTTCCAAGGAGATCTGCTCCATGATCGAGTTACTTTAGTCTTGCTCGAGATAACTCGGAGTCTGAAGAAGAGGCTCTGGAATTCGTTCTTCATTGTGTAACGTACATACTAAAGAAATTTGCGCGTAGCGAAATATGCAGTAAATCTCAACCATAATCGCTCCTCGCAAAAGGCAGTTTAACTTCCCCCGGGAACAAGTTGGGAAAATTAGAACTTTCAATTTCCTTCTCAGAAAAACTTTTATGCAAGGTTTTTTAAATTGTATATTCATTTTCAGTTTCAAAAGGTTCGAGTGTGTATGGAAAATGGTGTATAATGTATATGGGAGAGTCCATTAATTATATACGCAAGGACAATTTTCAAAATTTCACACCTCTTCTCCCCCATCATATAAATAATTAAGTATTCGTAAAATTTACCCTTTAATTTCTTTTCAATCGCTTTGAATTTCTTATTTATTTGAATTCTGTAGAATCCCCTTCAGTTCTTTCAGATTTACTTTTAGTAAACTTGAATTATTTTAATTCAGCTTCAACTCTATATATTAAATCATTTTGAATTCATCTTGAATTATATTAATTTCTAATGAATCCATTATGAATTATTAGGAATTTTTTCGAACTCTTTTCAAATCTATGAATTCTATTGGCTTACTTTGAATTCTTTTTAATTATATTGAATTCTTTTAACTTTTTTCAATTTACATAAGAAAGACTGAATCCCTCCCCATGGATCATCATTATCAGTTGAAATTCCAAATTGTGATGTTACTTTTAACACATCGAAGTTTGAAGAGTTGGAATCATATGTCTCTCTTTACTCTGTCCATAATTTAAGTTTAAATATATTTCACACGGTCATAAATTACTTTCTCCATCGGAGTTTTTCGCACATAAGCGTCAAGCCTTATGGGATTTACTTATTGGTTTGAAGCTTACTCAAGACTCAAGTTTCAAGAGCGATTCACAGATGGGACAAACGAAAATTTTTTTCTGTTGGCCAACTGATCCACTTTTTGCTGGATAACGAGAGAGTGGTATGCAGTTATAAGTCTTATAAGCGAGGATCGATGCCCTTATTGGGTGGCAGACTCGCGGCCTCAAGTAACACCGAAGCCGCACGATCTGAGAGATGACCCAGAGGGAATTTATCAATTTTTCAGTGCCGTGTAACGGCAAACGACTTGAAGCTGCTAAACATTTAGAAGGTGTTTACTTTACTTTCTACAATTTACATGCACTACCTCTCGACCACACTCAATGAAACTCCTGCTCGAACCGCTTTCTGAAAAACAGTTATAGCTACCAATAGCTATACCTATGAATGTCTCTCTAACGATTATAATGAATTATGTCTATTTAATAAGTCATATTTCTATTTTATTTTTATTACCACAAATTAGAGGCATTTCCCCGTATTTCTTCTCTAATGTCTTGAATTTTCCGTAGAAAGTGTTTTTAGATCGACAGATATTATATTAGAGCTAGCAATTTTGATCTGCGTGCAATTAATTTCTCGTTTTTGCACTCATCCTTTTGCTGAAAAAATTCAGAGGATTCTAAACAATTTAAAATCAAAGAATTTCAAATTTTTTAAGGGATTTCAAAAGTATGCAAAATAATTCAGAATTTTTATATTTTTTGAAATATATAAAAACTTGTTTTTATATAGGATTGTCGGATTTCAAAAGTTAGGTCTTCAGTTGATCTTTAATTCTTAGAACATTGTGTTTGTAGGAAGCATATTAATTATATTTAAATGAGCACTAAAGAATCGCATTGTTGTAGTGCAAAATGAAAGGAGGATCCTTCTATTTAATCCTCGATCGTCGTTCAGCTTTAAAGATAACGTGGGCGCCATTTCAAGGCGATGACACTGATCGTCTCGCGAATACTAAAACAAAACTGAAGATGAAATCTCACCAGTTCGAACCATTATAATATTGTGATTTTGTGAAGTCTCGAGACACACTTTTAAATCTGCTGAGCATATTATTCATACATATTATTATCATTTCTCGTTGTATCTTCGACTAAAGAGGTCCTCAGTCTTCATGATAACATAGAATTTTCATTTTTATCACGAACCTCTGAATCATACCCACCTTATCTCGCAAGTCGTACGATTGTTCCCTTGTATCGAGATAAAGTTCTAGACTAAAGTCATTATGTATTCTATGTATTACACATTAGTATCAAGATTAGTAGACTGCATTGCATGTTAATCAAAGCAACTACGAAATCAATGTCTCGATTTGAACAATGAATTTGTTTTACGAACAGCTAATCACCATAAAAAATTATAACGTCTGTATTGCCAGTATGTATACTATTTATGAATTTATCTCCACAAGGTTTTAGAGGACATTCAAAAACATTTTTTCGAAAATTTCTACCATTGTCCAACAAAACAAGGACCATTAAACTTACAAACGAGTTTGTACTCAACTCTCGGACATGAGAACTGCAATTTCGTAAGCCATATTTCATGGAAAGTCATGAACACGTGAATTTCCCTTAATCAGAGAATCGGCCATTTATTTTAAATCCTCTTAACGATCTCAGAATCTCGCACTCTTATATTCCACCATCAAAGTTTTGATTAAATAATCCGGAGGCTCTAGGCAGTAATTAAATTGCGTAACTTTTGTTTCGTCGCGCGACAAGGTAATACATTATCTCCATGAATGAATGCATATAACATATACATAGTATGAAAGTGTCTTTCAGATTTAATGCTAAACGGTACGACATTGGATCATTATACTAAGCACCTTTTATTATACCGAGACTTTCACGTGCACATAAATTACATCGGCCTGGATCCACGTGCGCATACTTCTCGTGCTCTACCGGCGGCGGACATATAAGCACTTCATGTAGTAATGTGATAGGTATCGGCCCCACCTCGAGGGTGACATTCTTTCAATCTTTTTAACATTACAGGGAGTCTGTCTCTCTGTCTGGCTGGCGTGTGCCCTATTGCAATTTAGTTATTCATTTTCCTCGCGGCTCGATGTTGCGACATAGTTGTCTTACAGGAAATTTTAAACCTCTACAATAGAATCTGAAATGAGATCAAAATATTGTATTAATGTTGTGTCATTTAGTTATTAAAATAGCTTTATAAAAATAATATCATTAAACGTTTATTTTAATTGTTCAAATTGCGATTGAGAAAGATAGAGGTAGAAAATTAACGTTTTCACAATAAATCTCAGGGTGTCCAATTTTCAAGTTTTTATTCAAAAGTGGATCAAAGCCGTTACACAATAGAGAAACAGTTGACAACTTATAACAACTATATTGAACATATTCCTATATGAATTTCAATTGTTTTTCCACTGTGCAACGCTTTGAGTTGATCATCTTTTGGATCAAAATTTCAAGCTTCAGGTTTTAGTGTATTTATAACTCAAAAACCCAAAAAACTTCGTTTTGTATTTTTTTTTGGAGTTAGATGTCAAATAGATTTTGAAAAATTATATGAAAACCATTAATTTTTTTAATTGTTTACAATTAAACTTGAATTAAAAGAGAAATTTCAAATCTTTCAAATTATTTTTTATTCTGAATTTTTTCCAACTGTTTTAAATTCAGCCTGAACATTTCTTTTTAATTTTTTAAAATATCCATTGAATTCTATTGAATTATTTTTGAATTCTTCTCAAATCTTTCGAATTTTCTCAAGTTGGTATTACTTCGAATTTTTCAATTGTGAATTTTAACAAGAACCCAAACATGAGCCTTTTCTCCTTGCATGGTCCCTTTCTTAAAATACAATCTTCCTCTCTTGTCTTTTACATTCATCTCAAACTCTTTAAACGATAAGACCAATTTTTAATTTGCATAAACTTACTTCAGTCTCGCCTGAAACTTATCAGGATAATTCGTCGCGAGAAGATGAATGTTGTTGCAAAAGAAAAAGGAAGAAGTTATAATTACACGTGTATTGAATATCAGTTCTCGATAAGAATAAGTTATTAAAAATTCATCGGTTATATTTTAATTTATTGACTTGATTGACGATAGTGCGAGAAATAACTATTATAAGAAAGCCGGGCACTGCACGTCACAAGCTGACGATAAGCGCAAATCGAAATTAGAATTAATTTTTTTTATGAAAGGATACTAATGGAATGATTTATTGCCTTCTGACTACCGTGCATTCGCTCCAGATTACATCGGCATCAACAAGCGTAGTCCAATTTTGTTACATGACGATTTATGTCTCTTACATAATTTATTTTCTGCTCTTGTGGCGCTCTTCTCTTCCATCCAGAGATGCGCCCTGATTTCATTTGTCTATATGTTCCATTTTCTAGCAACTTTTTTTTGTTAATAAATATTTCTTAAAAAAATATAACCTTCTTCAGTCTTGAGAAATAAATCTTTAAACATGAGAAGAACCTCACTGATATATAAGTAAATAAATCTTCGATTTTCGGCAATTGCTTCCAGATGCAAATAGCTTATTTCTAAATATCTCCAAATTAACCTTTATTTATCTTTTCTCGACTCTATGTGGCAATTCAGTGGCTTTTTAGGATTACATCACGACTTAAGGCTGAAAAATGAGATAATCTAAGTAACCGTCTTACGTGCACTTACTCTACACAGCACTCATATTTTTTTTCTTACCAAGAAATAGTAAATTCTCGCATCGTACAAACTGGCACTTAAGACCTTTTAAGTGTCCCGTGGCTGCGTATAGCACAAAGTTAATGCATACGACGTAAGATGGAATGGAATGTCTTTGTAAGCGAAGCTGTTTCACCTCCTATAATCTATAGGTCCATATTGTGAATGTCTACTCGCGACTTAACATTAACTAATATTGTATCTCAAGCTAGAATGACTGTACATACTCGCAGATGACAGTTGTCGCGGCAAAAAGACATTAGAAATGGGCCATGCATGGACCATTTAATATTTCATTACTCCATTGATTCAAACAGCGATGATTGCTGATAATATATGAAAAAATACTGACATTGTAAATACGTTAAAATCCCTTAAAGTTCCCTAAAACTTAAGATTCCTGAAAGTCTCTGAAATTTTTTTAAATCCCTAAAGATCTTATCTAATCTTCTGAAATACTGTCAAATTACTGACAAGCTAAATAATAAGTAACGATGAGAATAAAATTATACAAATTATTAGTTGCTTCTATATCAAAAAGAAGAATAAAGAGTAGCGCGGATCGCGCTCTCTTTGTTCTAGTTAGTAAAAATTTGATGGATTCAAATTAAGAAAGCAGTGTGATGATATCACGCTTCTCTTAAATCAGCTACTGAATCAAAGATCTCCTTCACCGAGCGAAAGCTCGCACCCGCGCGGCCGCGACCCATTATGAGATAATTATAACCGCCTAAATTTAATCACAGACACTCGAGGGAAGTATGGAGAAGCTTTCTCGGTAGCGAAACCTGCTAATCGTAAATAGTAAGTTTATTTATTTTATTTAAGCTTTACACATCTTACGGAAATACTGCCATTATATGAAGATTCTGGCGCTTTAATAAATCCAAGGAAAGAGAAAGTGTCATCTTACATCTCGAATCTTAGGTAGATTGAATTTTATTTTCGGTCGGCTGAATTAAACGAAAGATTCCACTTTCAATTGCAAAATCGCGATTACGGCATTTATTATGGATACTTGAGTTTCTTACTTTGTAATAAAAATCTTCAGTTTACTTATTTGAAAAGTTTTTTAAATAAGTAAATGTTGCAAGAAAGGAAGTTTGAGAATTCAAGTATTTATGTTTTTATTTACTTTAATTGAAAGAAAATTTCTTTCCTGAGAGAAATGGTATTTTATGATAATTTCAAAGAAATGTAAATTATTTTATCTCTGATCAAGTCTCGAGGCTTGTCTTGTTATTTTTCGAATTTAAGCAAATTCTGTTGATTTAATCAAGCTTTTCTTGATTTATAAACAAGATTTTAAAACGTGCTCTATGACAATGCGCCTTCTCTTATTTTTCAGAAAGACACTTGTTTCTCTTGTACTACGTGAATCGCAGATAAGAACTGCAAAGAAAATAATGCACTTTATGCGTCGTCTCTTTCCTTTGTTAATTTAATCAAAACATTTGTTTACAATAATAAATCCTCAAACATACACATTTTCACGTGAAATCGAAAAATGGACAAGTATTTACTTTCGTCTACTTATTGACATCCAATTAGTGGGCTTAATTATAATTACAGGACATGTTGACTCTCTATAGAAATTTACATCATTCGAATGTTGATAGTGGGTTTCTTGTATTTTCATTGCCTACGACTTACGGCCCAAAACGTGTCTACTTTCGAATATACTGTCGGAATATACGCCGACGTACCAATGCGTGGCCCAGTTTTGTGCATCATGCCTATAGGCAGCCTGTTAACATATATGTATATATATAATACTACCCATTCAATGATACCGACTTTTTATTCCACACCTTGTACCCGGAAAAGAGGCTACATGCGTGTGGAAATGCTTCAAAGCATGTAATTGAAAATGTGATTCATGATGTAAATTCTATTCTGTAATTCACTGTTAATATCAACAACACATGTTTACTATGTTTCTTTTATCAATTCCTAAACAATCACATAGAAAAGTGCTTATAATTAATATATTTCATGATGCATTTTGTGTTCAAGCCTATTTACGTAAGTAGAAAGTGTAAATGGTGGATTAATATTATAATTATTACTATCCCGAGTAGAAATTTTGCTGAGGCCCCGATCGGACCCAAATTGGATAATCTGACCCCGATCGGGTCCAGATCGGGAGATTTCAGACCGGGAATGAAACATACGGCCCGACCAGGCCCAGACCTGGCCTGATCGGGCCAGGTTTGGAAATTTCTACACGGAATATTATATGCTTGTATTATTTCCTAATAAGCTTATTATAATTGCTTGAGGAAGCATTTTGACTAATAATCTTTTTCTCTATGTGTTTTATTTCACGTTCATAAAAGTAAAAGTAGTTTCAATCTCTATATCTCCAGTTCAATGATTGCGAAAATATATGCAAGTTGCCGGCATACGACTGATGAGTAAGTATTGAAAGCTTTCGATGTATATATATTACGTAGTCTTTGTTGCTAAAAATATTAAACTCGTCTATTGGGCTCTTGACCTCCATTGCCAATCCACTTTAAATTGAATATGGTCAGTAAAACAGAAACTCGAAGCATTCGAACCTTCTTTATTCACAAGAAACATTTTCTAATTTTAATTCGTTACTCTTTGCAACCTCAAAAACTTGTACATCCTTTATGAAGACAAAAACTCCAGCATAGGAGAAATAATATTATTAATAAGGAAAGAAATTATGTAAAGTTTTGATTTATTTTATTTTATTTTGAAACTAAACTTTAATAGCTGGCGCCGACCGAAAAATAAAAGAGAAATAAAATAGTAATGCGGCCTTGATTACGGGATTCTGAGCAAACTAAATTTAATTTGCAATCATTTTGCAGTCGATTGCATATATGAGAATTAATCTCCAATAATTAAAGTCAACTCTCTCCGTAAACACTGAACATTATTACACTTTATCAATGTTTTTCCCTCGAGTGCTGATCCCGTTGGATAAATAATCAAATTGAATTAACCTCGTGGGTTTTCATTCATTCATATTATACGTACTTTCGACTGAAAGTAGTACGCACAGCTTTACTGGCTACCTCACTGAATTAAATTTAGACGTCGTAATTTTCTGAATTGATTTCCTCCGCACTTCTCTATTTGTAGTTAATTTTCTCGTGAAGACGATTTTGCGAGGCTTATCGCTTCGATCAAGACGAGAGAAATATTGTTTGCAGGTGGAAAAGTCGAAAGTGGCAAAATCAGACTAATTTAGAATCGGAGATGACTATAAAGAAAATTCAGATTCAATTTAATAATTGCTTTGCAGTTTTTAACTTCATTAGAACACTTTTTTTCATTCTATTGGTTGTGACATATTTGAGAAAGTTTAAATCAAAGTTACTGTTATTGAAAGAGTTAGTAAAATTTTATTTTATTATTTTAACAGATCATCTATTATTTTAAGAATATATAATAATAGAAAGAAACTGTTATTCAAATGGCAGTAATTATTTCATTGGAGTTTTTATTACAATTTTCTTTTTTTTTTGCAATTTCTTTTGTATCAACTCTGAAAAAAGCAAATGTCGAGGAACAGCTGCATCTGATTCGAGACGCTCTAATTGCGACAATTGGTGGTCATTGCTCATTAGGCACGAGATAGTGAATATCAACATGTATATAGGAAACTCGAAACCGTTGAAATGTGAGATTCATGCGCTCTCGATCACCATTAGAAATTGAACGTTAATTACCGATATGGCGTCTCATTTATATTGCATCTGCGTGTCTGCATCTCGATTTGTATGAGAGAAACCAGAAAAATTGGCGAATCCTAGGCACGAAGAGCGAATGTCTGCCAAAGGCCAGGGTGAAAACGAAAGTTACATAAGTTAAATTGGAATCCAAGTACAAGAAGTGGCAATGAATCTTGAAAGTGCCTTGAAGATATCTTGATTCCTTATCTTGAGAATGGTAACAATGGCCATACCACGTTGAAAGCACCAGTTCTCGTTGGATCACTGAAGTTAAGCAGCGTTGGGCGCGGTTAGTACTTGAATGGGTGACCGCTGAAGAATACCGTGTGCTTGTTGTCATTTACGTTTCTTGATCATGGCCGCGTATGTGCAAAGCTTTTTTAAGTGCAGGCACTGTACAAGCCAACACTGTACATCATACCTAATAAGTATATTAAAACTATATTAGCCTCAATAATATTGAAACTTCAGTAATACCCCCATTATTTAGTTTCTGAGTAAATGAAAAATATGTTTAGCAATTTTTTTTGTTAATGTTATGTTTGTATGATTTTATCAAGTAAATTATAGGAAGAGGTATAAATCGCTTTTTTGAGAGGAACTCTTGTAGAGTAGACATTAATCTAAGTATAGCAGGAAGGTATCTTCTCTTCCGGGGCTTGTGACTCGGGGCGATAGATGAGCCATCGGATAACCCATCCTTTTATAAAAAATAAAACGTTCCGTACGGTGAATAAGCGAGATCCTCGATGAGAAATCACTTTCATCGAGTCCTTTCTGTCCGATCGGTGAGAGCATTTCAGGACATGAACCTACTCGCGTAACAGTACCTGCTATCGAATTACCCAGGGATTTTATCTCATCGACAACCCTAGACTTGTCCTCCCTCGCTATAAATCTAACCACTGGATGTAGCGACGTATCTAGTGAGAATTTACGATCCTCGACTCTAGGAATAATGAGCCTTATTTTTCCAGAAGACACTTTTAAATATCTACGAAACGACAAAAATTGCATAAAGATTTATTTCCGAATGATATCATTAAATTACCTAACTTATAGGAATTGTCAATGAAGTTGAGCGATTTTTCTTGGATATTCGGACGGGAGTCCATAAAAGTGCATTTGTCTACTTCCTGCAGATTTGTGAAAGTCAAACGTGTGGAAAACCCATAGTAAGCAAATATCTGGGAGAGACAACATCCTTAATTAAATGTTCAACGTTCCTGGCATAACGTCGCCTTTCTAACTGTGCATAGTTTTGATTTTTTCTATAACTTCTGCGGGAACGAACTTCTGCTCTGGTTCACCCATCCAGTCTTGAGAAAAAGAGAGTGAAAGTGATAAGAAATGTACCTATGTGTTTCTTTTGAAAATATTTGTGTCATATGCAATTGTTAGATCAATCCCCTTTTTATCAATTATCTTGCATACATTAGTCATATATTCATTCAATTTCTATTCATTAGAATGAAATGAAAAATGGCTTTAATTTCAGAAACGTTTCTATTTCTGAAGATAGAATAATCAGATGTGTATTTAATCCATTTTTGTAACAATGAATCGCAGGAAATCAATTTGCCCGAACGGTTCGTGTATTGCTCATATCAGATGTAGAAAATGGATTCTGTTTTTTCGTATACAATTGAATTCCATAAGGCAATCGAGTCTTTATCTAGTCTTCGATGCTAGTTGAGTACACAGATCTGTAAATCGAGTGCAACACGATTCTTTGCTTTTTTGTTTATCCACTTGCAAATCACGATCTCGAAATTTCTCCTCGAGAATAGAATATAATAGAATCAATGCGTCCACTCAAATAGTTTATCATTCAATCGAACCTTTAGAGATTACCTTTCATTCAGGCCAATCGAGTTGCATTCAATTTATTGACGTGAACAAAAAGTTTGTAGTGAGAGATTATGGCACGTGGCTTGAAGGAAATTCTATAATTTCATCCACTTCTACACTTTTTGACTTTTTTTATTATTTTTTAAGCAAGGTTTCTTTTTTGCTACTTATTGCAGTAAAGTGATATGTACTATCTGCAAAAAACGGAGAGTTGAATAATAATTTTTCTACTTCTTATATCTTAGGTTGTTTTTAACCTGTTTACTACAAATCTTTTATATTAGTATAGTTCTTCAAATGTTTGTTAATTCCCGATATTTCTTTCCTATTACGCCATAAAATATATATCATATCGATCTGCAGCCAAGCCGTGACAGGTACAAGTAAGCAAATTGCATGACAACCGATAATCTCGATGAGTAAAATTCGAAAATGACGGTTGTCAGTCAGCAATATATAATTATTGTTATTACCGTTATAGAAGAAAGATGTGTATCTGGCTTAACGGTTATCGAGTTACAGCAAAATAGATGTAAACTTGAAGGCGAGGATCTTCTCTCTAATGCCCCTTGTCGATTTTCGTTTGATACCGAATCGAAAGTTTTGTGAAATTTCGTTTTTTATCCTATTATAAAAAGATGATGAGGTCGAAGTCGAAAAAACCTGACGCCCTTTCCGGCAATCTGATTCGTTGTCGCGTAAATATCGATAGTGCTTTTCGACAATCGACCGGTTCGCGCGCTCAGTTAAATTTTGTTTCGTTAATCGTAATTTTTTCACAATTAAATTAATAATTAACTAACAGTTTATTTAATAATTATAATTATAATTATAATTGACGTAAAATATATATATGTATACACTTATGTAATAATTTTTTTAACCTTTTTCATGCTTTTGTGCTAAAATATGTTAATAGTTTGTTACCGATACGTAGTTGAGAAGGGTTGGGAAGTTACGTGCCACTATTAGGTTTTAGATATTTCACGTTGTGACGAAATTAACCGGTCGGAAAATATATATGTACACTTTTTTTCACAAAATTTAAAGATTGTTAATAATCAATTTGTCACGAGTCTAAACTCGAAATGCATTGAAAATCTAGGAATTTAAAAGAAATTTTATGGAATTTTTAAAGATTTCATGGGAGATAATGGGATTTTAAATGTTACCGTAGAATTTTAAAGAATTTCAAGAAGTTTCTGGAAATTTTTAGAATTTTTCACGACTTTAATCAGATTTCAATCGGACTTCAAGGTATTTTTATAACTTTTAAAATATGTATTTTGTGGGATTTAAATAAGGAATTTAAAACTTTATAGGGAATTTTATTGAGTAATTTCAAAAGATTTTGTAGAATTTACAAATATTTCTAAGGTTTTTGTCAAATTTTAAGGGTTTACAAAAAATATTTCTAATTTATAAAAGATTTTGTAACATTCTTAAGGATTTCATGGAATTTGATGAAATCTTTAAAGATTTTAAAAGATTTTAAAAGTTGAGAAATTTCCAGAAGTTGCTACAAATTTTTAGAGATTTTCACTAATTTTAACATAGATTTCAAGAGATTAATGATTTTGAAGGTTTTTATATGTGCATTTTTAATGATTTTTAAGTGATTTTTACGAAATTCAAGAGAGTTTAAGGATATTAAATCGATTTTGTAAAATTGTGTGGGCTTTTAGGATATTTCGTGAAATTTTAAGGGATTTTAAAAGCTTTGTAAGAATCTTCTTAGGTTTTAAGGAATTTGAAATATTATCCTGAAATTTTAAGGAATTTTATGAGATTTTTAATAATTTTAAGCAATTTTGAGAGATTTTTCTGATATTTAAATGATTTTGTGAGAATTTTAAAGGATTTCATGGAATTTGATAAGATTTCTATGTAATTTTTAAGGGATAAAAAGACATAGAGATTTTAAATGTTACCGTCAAATTTCAAGAATTTTTGGGGGAAATTTAAGAGATTTTAAAGTTTGTCATGGAATTTCAAAAGGTTTCTAGGAATTTTTCGAGATTTTCATGAATTTTAACGTAGATTTAGAAGATTTATGAGTTTGAAAATTTTCTTGGAATTTTTAAAGATTTCATGAAATTTGAAGATATTTCTAATACTTTTGATGGATTTTAAAGGATGTAAAAGGGATTTGCATTGTTATCATTGAATTTAAAAAAGAACCTCAAGAAGTTTCTGAAAATTTTAAGAGATTTTCACTAATTTTAAGCAATTTCACAGGTTTTCAAAGGTTTCTTGGAATTTTTAGAGATTTTCACGAAGTTTAACATAGATTTTAAGAGATTAGAGGGATGAAATATAATAAATTATATAATATCGAAAAAGAACGAAAATACGCGCGCGGAGCGCGCATTCGTTCTTGTATTCTTAAATTTTCCATTCTTAAATTTCTATTTGAAGAAAATGTTTAGGAATAGTGCAAGAAATTACAGTACAAACAGTGTTTATATAATTTACAAATTGAAATGTCTTATATTTGAACAATAATTAAAAAACGAGACTTTCTTAAACCCTTAACAATGTACCAATGAAAATATTTTCTGATTGTTACAGGTGAGTGAATTTGTTGCTTTCTGCCTAAAGACTTCTTTTTGTGAGTATGATAGTTTAATATTACAAATCGCATCATAAACAATAATGATGCAAAAACAAAAGTGGTCACTCCGGCTTTCTCGAGTGATAGGTTTTCCGATCTAGCATTAGTCTTTCCTGAGTCGTATAATTATTTTATAATAATTCGCTATGAGGTGGAGTTGTGGTCGCGACTGTCGCGAGATTCTCACATGGATTAGCGCAAAACTAGTCGGACAGCCGTTCTCGACTTAGGCGCCATTCTCAAAGAAAAACGATCCGCCAGTAGACATCCGAGACAGCAAAAGCGGCGTTTTAGAGAGTCAAGAAGAGGGACGGAGATCGTTTATTGGCGCCATCGCGGTGCACGCATTATTCCATTCGCAATATCAATGTATGCCGAGGCATGGCATTGCATTACATTCCACTTTCTGGGAGAAGCTTATAAGCTTCTTTCGCCAGAACTAGCGAGAAATGCACATTATATATGCACGTGCAGTTTGATTCGAATCATGCTGAGAGTCTAATCATGTAATCTAAAACGATTTCCATCTTAAGTGCACATTTTGTGCAGTGAAAATCGAAAATTGAGATTTTAATCCAGTCGCGATCTATTTAAGCAAATGTGGAGTATTATCAAAGCCTGGGGGTCCTTCTAAGCTCTTCTGACTTCCTTATTGGCTCGTTCTTTCATTCTTTTTTTAGTTTTTCTTTTTTTCAGAAAATTACAGTTTCTGGTAACAACAGGAAGCTTCCTAAATGAGAGAAATTTATCTGACTCGATAAAAATTTTGGAAACACTTTGGCCTTGTGTGAGTTTAATACGTAATGGTTTTTAAAAGACGTCTACGATTTTCTTGAAATTGCATTTTAAATTTAAATTCTCTTTTTATGGTATGTTTATATAAAAGGCAGATCATTTTTTACTTCACAAACAGCATTAGATATTGATGTCCGCGGATAGACATAATGAAAGTAGACCATAATTATCACTAATAAAAGGCCCCTTTAGTGATTCACATCGATGTTCAGTGATTCATATGACCTTCATAAAGATTCCAAGCACAAAGGAGTAACAATTCGAGCCAAGTTTTAAAATAATATAATCTATTAAAATAATAAAATAATCTATTGTGGAATTGTTCTTGACAATGTTTTTAGTTTCTTGTATGATATTCACTTTTGAAAAGTAATTGAAATAGTTAAATTCTTCGTGTGTGAGATATGAGAAATTTCGTCATTTGTCACGTAGAGTGTGCCACTTAAGAGTTTTTAACTTGTGATAAAATATGATAGTTTCAACGGTTTCACATTGGTAATACATAGTTCCATTATCCACTTTCCAGAAAAGCAATTTGTAGAAATGTGGAAGGCAAAGGTTAAGCACAAGTCTAACGAAATCGAGAAGAAAATTCAGTAAAAGTGACTTTTGTATACTTTCTGAAAGTATTTCACTTCTCATATTCAGCTGACATGCAAATTTTCACAACAATCATGCTCAATATATATTATTAATATATGTGAAATTTATATCTTGCATGGTAATACATATAAAACTATTCTTCTGAAGAAATCTAAATTTATATTTACGTTTATTCATTAGTTATAATTATATTAATTTTGAGAACAATTTCTCAGTATGATCATCAGCGCGAGATATTAATATTATATCTATAGCCACTAATTATATTCAAACGTCAACTTCCTTATACTAGTTTTGATTGCCACTATATGCATATATTTTTGTTAGTGTTTTTGTACAACACTATATATAGATGTAGCCGGACCTCTTGCACGTGTACGGATTTTCACGCCCCGAGAAAGTTACTGATCTGACATGAGTTCATACTTCATTACGCTTATGCAAATAGCGCGCTTAAGTTTTTTCTCTTATGCCAGACTTCCAAAATTAAAAAAGAATTGTAGCTTTCACAAATTTTACTCATCCTTGCAGTTTTCATTTAAAATCAAAATTTGTTTACACACACAATCATAACTTACACAAATTGTGCATAAAGTCGCGGTATAAATTGCGCATCTTTATTCGAAACTGATGTTGTATCAAAAGTTTAGTTTATACGAATATTAATTACATATCAGAGAAAAGTAAAAGTGCGGTTTTAATTGTCAGATTCGTTTATACCGATCAATCGTTATGTCTACCTGTTCCTTAATTAATTTTATAATTATGACTGCTTTCGATTCTTCATAAAAAAACGGGTTCGCTTTTGAGGTTTGAAATATTTGACAGTTTTTTTTATAATTATTAATTATATTACATTATTGGTGTAATTTAACTGAACATATGAAATTATTTTTAATTGTGCGATATATTTCGGCGTTTCTCACAGAGTTTATTGCTCTCCGATTTCACAATACTTTCCTCATTCTAATTATGGAGATATTACAAACTCATTACAATTCTCAATCATAAGAATCGACAATGGTTTCCGGTAAATCGATTTAAAACGCTATATATTTGGCTTTCATAAGTCTCTACAGTCAATCTATCTATTATATTTGCTCACAGTGCAAACGCGGAAAGAATTCGAAGTTTGGTTTGATACAATAAAATTTAGAAGGTCGACTTCTGTATAATATTTCACAACAGTCTTTTCATATACATATAATTCTCGGGCGAGAGATTCACTGGAAAAAAAAAGAATTCACTGACGTAAAAGTATGTTAAAAAACATACGTCAAACATAAGTCCGAAAATATTTAAAATAAACGCGCGTTTACTATGTTTATTTAATCTGAATGCAAATCTGCAATTTTCTACAAAAGTGCCTTAAGTATGACAAAACGATGAGTAAAGAAACAATCTACAAAGCAGCGAGAGAGCGCTTTGTTGTACGCAAGAAAAGTAAGGCCCTTTGTGTCATGTAATCCGCGACCTCGACATGAAAATAAGTGTATTGCGTGAAACTTGCGCCTTGAGCAAAACTGCAGTTGCACACGTGAGCGTGATGAACGTCTGAATCTGAATATACCATGTGTTATTTTATACAGTCACGCTTTGACACTATGCATGAAAATCATGTAAATCATATTATAAAGCGCGTATTACTCCTACCGTGACATCATTACACATAATCTGGCGCCTGCAGGAGAAATGTGAAAGTCTCTAAAAAAAAAGCACATGCAGTATTTATCTCTCAAATGGACTGCAAATCGTGTCAGTTGCAAATAGTTTTTAGAACTATTTTTAGTTTTTGCAATGTTTTTAATAACACTTATTTAGAATTTCTCTCTTCATGTCCATTATACATGTTATTAGATTATATTCTCACAATATAGAGCAATTGAATTTGCCCTAAGCATGTTTGTCTCGCCTACTCATGCCTTTTCCTGACCTCTTATTTTATTGAGGAAGTAATACTTAAATTTTCGTATATTTTTTAATCTTACTAATGCTGACCCTTAATTTATTTTCATCCCAAACATTCATCAGTGCTCTTTGCAATTAAAATTCCTTTCTAATTTCTATATGCATTTCTTAATTTTAATAATTCATAAAATGCTAAAGTAAAATGAAGATTGCATTTTCTAGTCCATTAAGTATCTAACTTGTTAAGAATGTGTATGGTGTTCTTAAAGAAACAATTATTTTCCTCATATACTCCAACTCTTTCGTAAAATGTGTTGGCCGTAAATTTTGAACATGTTGGTGCATTCATGGCTTGTTTTCCTTTATATCCTATAATGGCTGGTCGTTGCCAAAGCACGTGAGTCTTTTTTATTCCAAATATCCGTGCCGTGCGAGAGCAACCAACATATTTCACTTTACACTATTTACGTAACACATCAAAAGGTAAAGAATCCCATACGTTATCCTCTCGATGAGTATAAGCTCGAAACGGAAACAGTCTTTTTTTCATAAACAAAAGTCTTATGTGCAAATTCCGAGAATCGGAAGTATCAGAGCAGACATTTAGCATTTATAATCACTTCCTTCGCTTCTGGTCGTTTCTGAAACGCCGATTTTTTTAAGAACTTCCGTTCCTCAGCCGTGTTTAATTTTCTTTGCAATTTCGGGAGGAAAGGTTTCGTTTGTATATTTTCATGAAGAGCGAAATAGACGATTTTTAAATGTCAGAATTATTAAATCGGTTCTGGAAATTCTAATTGCTGATTTTACTATTCTTGAGAAATTTATTTATTTTTCATTATTTTGCCGAATTCTTCTAAACTTCCTAGAATAAGCTATAATTAAATATACTTGGATTCTTTTGCTTCCTCATAGAGGAAGCTTTGTGGTGGTGACAAAATCCAGTTTCCTAAAAAAGGTTTTTTTCAACATATTTTAATGTCAATATATCTAACATGATGTCCTGAAAAATTGTCTGTCTGTGTGTGTGTGTGTGTGTGTGTGTGTGTGTGTGTGTGTGTGTGTGTGTGTGTGTCA
>CAJFCO010000138.1:284335-311093 GCA_904066015.1 Synergus gifuensis
GTGTATAATGAAATAACTATGCAAAATTTCATCAATTTATCTACACGTTTTCAAGAAATTGCTGGATCGTGACACACACACACACACACACACACACACACACACACACACACACACACACACACACACACACACACACACACACACACACACACACACACGGACAATTTTTCAGGACATCATGCTAGATATATTGACATTAAAATATATTGAAAAAAACCTTTTTTAGGAAACTGGATTTTGTCACCACCACAAAGCTTCCTCTATGAGGAAGCAAAAAGGGCACTCAAATGAATAAGAATTATATTTATATACATAGATGTCTTGCAGAAATTCACCTGGCGTTGCCCGGGATTTAAAAAAATGTCAAGTTTGTACTTTGTAAGTTTGTTTGTACTTTGATCTTTATACTGTTAATGTAATTAGTGAAGATATTTGATATAAGTATATGATCACAAATATCAAATTGTTTAGTCATATATTTTTACACATTATAACGCTATATATTCGCTTATATCTTAATTATTAATTTACCATGTGGTGCCCGTGACTCGATTAATCGACCATGCACGAAATACGCACGAGTATGGCTTTATGTACATAAGGGTCTATTCAGCTTCTTCTCAGTTATTATATTACAGTGGCGCTAAATGAAAATGAATCGCTTGTAAGCTCGCAACACAGTAACAGATGTGTAAATATAATTGAACCTCATTCTGAAGCTGAATTAAGTTGAGACCTCCATAAATTCTTTCAAATTTAAATTCAAACAAATTTCAACTCTTCATTTTCTTTTTATTAATATACTCATTTTTTCATGAGAAAGATGGTTCAGAAACGTTTACCAAAATTGTATCACACGATTTATAAGATCTTATAATCATAATTTCACATTAATTATTATAGTCAATTCTGAATGTTCTTATTACTTTATCCTTAAATTTTTGATTTATTTCGACCTCTTTTTTTCTTTCAAGCCCTGTCTTGATTTCATTTTAATTTATAATCTAATCTTGGATTATAAGATTACCAGATTAATTATGAGATTAACGCGAATAATGAAAATGATTATATTCTTTATCTTTCATTTTCGTAATGCTATATTTGAAAATATGAATCAGTAAATTATAATATTACATATATAATATATTTATATGTAACTGAATATACATATGTGTGTGTGTTTGTGTGCGTGTGTGTGTTCCGAATATGGGAAACAAGCTTAAAATGTCTTAAATTCTCTTAAAAATCTTTAAACTCTCTTTTGAAATCCCTTTAATTCCTTAAAATCGCTTAAAATATCTTAAAATTTATATTGTAAGGATTTGTATACAATATGTACGTATAATATTAACTGCTATTGTTTATTGTCTCACGGTTAGTTTGTCTTTCATTAAGACAATTATGGAGCAAATTTTGTATGAAGTTGATTTTAACAAAGAAACATGTTAGTATACTTAAATCTTTCATGCAGATACTGTAAATTTCATGTGTGGTTCGTGCATAAAGGAGAATTTAGGTAGCCAGTTCGTCTCGTCGTTGCAGCAGCTTGTATGGGTTATAAAAAGTATAAATATCGACGGAGCTGTTCATTCTAGAGAGTTCAATGCACCTACGTGCAGTATGCATATAGGTGCACAAGTTCAGCGTACTTAGAATGAAATCTCCGCCAACGTGAATGAAATATTTCCAAATGCTTGTGGAAACCACGTGGGCACGATTGGGGTCTTTTTTTCCTCGTAAAATCGCACCTGCATGCACTAACATCCACAGAACCGTTCAATAGGCAAATTTCAGTTTCATGCTCAATCAGTAAATAGAATATGATATTTAATAATGGATTTTAATAATGGAATTTGTACATAGTTTGATAGAAATTTCGATTTTCTGATAACACTTTGTTTCAATAGGTATGCAGTTTATATTATAAAGAACGTTTCTGAGGAGAGTTTATAGTTATATGAGTTCAGGGGAGCATTTAACCCTGCAATTGAATATCCAGTGATGATATTAAATACAAAACTTTAAGATTGCATGTATTTCATAGTAGCGACACTGACCGTACTTCAAAAAACCAATGAATGAATTATTCCTATATGAAATGATCACTGTTCAATGAACAGATGCACCGGAATCTCAGATGCGTCCGGTCTCAATTACTATATAAGTAGAACATTGTATAATTAAGTCCACTTAAACTTGGAATATATAAGAATCTTCAATCTAATTTCACCCAAGTACTATTTTTCAGTAAATGAAGATACAAATTTTAGTTCAAATGTGGAATTCACACGGTGGAAAAGAAACCTTAAAATTATTACATCATAAAAGAGTAGTTGAACTTAAATTAAGTAAGAATTTATTTAGATGAATATATACTTTATCTGAATTGAAGTACACGTTGGAATTCTTAAATTCAGAAGTTTTTTTTATCGAAGTTATGTTCCTTTCTTAATTTAAGGCCAAGAAAATTTAAAGGTTTTCTCTTTTTTACGGTGGCATAAAATCTATTTATAGCTAGTATAAATATTATATAGTTTGAAGAAAATTCTATAAAATCCCTTGAAATTTATAAAAATTCCCATGAATTTTCTTGAAATACGCTGAAATCTTTAGAAGCCCTTTAAAATTTCCTTTGAATTCACTTCAAATCTTTTGAAATTGCTATAGAAATCTCTTGGAATTCCCAGGAATTCAACTTAATGTAAACGATTTAAAATTCGAGAATATCTCTGGATATCTTTTAAAATCCCGATGACTCTCATGAAAGCAAAAAGTCCAGGGAAATCGCTCAAATCTTACATCATTGAAAATGTACATCCCTTTAAAATTTCATAAATTCTCTGTTATAGGCATCTTTTTAAATCCCTTAAAATCCTATTTTTTAATTTTTTATATTTTTTAAAATCTCATGAATGCAATATTTTCATCGAGGTAAAACATGTC
Source organism: Synergus gifuensis (assembly GCA_904066015.1). Classification (NCBI taxonomy): domain Eukaryota; kingdom Metazoa; phylum Arthropoda; class Insecta; order Hymenoptera; family Cynipidae; genus Synergus; species Synergus gifuensis. Next base: position 287,282 of record CAJFCO010000138.1, read on the forward strand.
CCCATTGATAGCAAAAGTAGCTATTTGAAAATGTTGAAATTCTCTAATTATACCTCATATTGAGAAAATTATCATGACTGGAGAACAAGCTTTTTGCAAGAGAGGCGATATTCTCCTGAGATATATGTAATTCGCCGGGTGTGCGCTTGTACACTTGGGAAAGTGTACGTGGCAATCAGAAGTGTAATGAATGGTAGGTCGGTCGGTGGGTCGGTTAAGAAAAGTAAAAAGAAAAAAAAGCAAGTATTAGCAAAAGGATAGTTTCCAATTTCCTTGGCGGCAGACGGGAAATCGACATCTATAGCCAGCCACCGATCCGGACTAGGCTACTATGCAGCTTAAGATAGAGTATAATATGAGTTTGTGAGTATATGGAATGGATGCGTTGCATTCTTTACTTGCTATCTCTAGCTTAGCACATCTCTCATTCTCTCCCTTTTACTATAATAATATCATCTCGGTTGTAACAGCAAGAATAACTGTCTTCGCCCGCACTTGCCTGCCACTTCTCTAATAATAGTCTTTCCTCTGGAGCTAGTGCTTTGCTCTTAATTTTCTCCAACCTACCTACATTCATCGCAACTCAAAAATCGTTTAACACCTCATCAGAATCAAAACAGAAAACACTTAAAGAAAATGTCAAATAACCTGTTGTTTCCCTAGGGCTCTACAATTCTTTTCTTTCTCAGAAGCGTTTTAAGAGAGTCTTGACTCTTTAAACTGGAACAGAAGTAAATCTATGGTCACGATTTTTTTTTTAAAGTTGTATAAGTTGAGATTTCCTGTAAGACGAACTGTAAATGTCTATTGGGAGCAATAGATATCAAGAAATCTTGACATCATCTCTGGAGAAGATTCCAAGTCGAAAACATTTCAAGAAAAATCTCGGACCTTGTAAGATCGATATTTACGACAGCTAAAAAGTTATGTAATCCATCCTCTAAAAAATTTGATCTCTCGTATCTTTTAAGGCAATGTATTTTCCCTTGGTCCCAAGAAACATCCAAATAAAGCAGCATCTTTTTTTGTTTCAGGTACCACGACGGACTTAGTGCCTCAGTTGCTTGGGATGTTTGACGAGCTTGCAAGAAGAGGGAATGGCTACTCAAATCATGTAGTCTTACCGTCATCCTGCAACATACCAGCAGCTCTGCAAAAACGTCTGAGCCTCGTCTCACAATCCCATCGAGAATCCATATTGGGCCCTTTGTGTCCTTCCGAATCCATAATCAACAAGACGAATTGGGAAGAAACGGCCAGTGAAATGGAATCTAATAAAACCTTCAAAGGATCCGAGAAAATTACCATTTGTAATGATTCCAAGGTCATCAAGGAGGATGATACCGTTTCCTCGAGCACTCTCAAGGAAAGAAGTGCTTCCGAGGATAAATCGCTGTATCGTCGAGAAAATGAATTGACACCGCTGAGGTATAGTAGACATCGAAGAACAGGAAGTAGACCTTTGTCCGGAAGTTCCATCGCTTCTAGCACTTCATCCAGTGGCTGCAGTAATCAGGGAAACACGTGTCCTGCTAATCCCTGTCTGACCTCAGTGGAATCACTTGCTGACACTTGTGCCAGTTCTCAAGGTAACAAGAGAAGTTGAAAATCAAGGAATGTCCTGTTTGATTAGTTTTCAAATTATAGTTAATAAATTAATACTTAGGATATTGTGGATTTAGAGAAAAATTGATGAAAATGATGAGATTCCTTAATTAATATCGAAGGTCTATAATTTTTTAGATTTTTCTTACTATATACTTCATTAGAAAGTTGAGTATAGCATAGCAGAAGTACAGATTATAATGATTAATCATAGTATTTAATAGAAGAATTACTTTTTTAGCCTCGCTATGTTTGTAATGAAATGTTGGAAGGTTTTGGAACAAACTCATGAACAAGTTCATCTCAAAGCAAATAATTTTTTGTTTTTAAAGCAGCAGTTAGAAAACACGAAATGTTTAACACTTTAGTTGCCTGTTCCAATTTCATATTTAAAAGAAGACAAACCTGTTCATGTCTTTAATTTCGAATGATAAAAATACGAGGAATGTACTTTATGAAGAATAAAAAAATAATTCCTAATTAGCTCGTGGTGAAATTTCAATTAATTAAGGTGAATTACTTTCTTCATTAATTTTAAACACACTTTTTTATGTATGACGCAGGCTCCGGAGATAGCGGCGTTGTTGTAACTGTGTCAGAAGCTAGTTGTCGAATTGAAGGTGGAAATAGCATAGATATCAATTCTTTAGTCAATCACAGGCCCAGATATTGTGATCCTCACAGAAATCCTGTTGAAAGGGTCCTTCTCGAAATTGTAGACACTGAAGCTATTTATGTTGAACACCTTCGACAAGTCATTCAAGTAAGTTTTCAACTATAGTATTATTAAATTAAAGCTATTCTTGTTTTAAGAGTTTATGTATTTTTTTTTTATTTCGGCGAAATAATTGTGGACCATGTTCTGTAATTTGCAAACAATTAATTTTTTTGTGTGTTTTCTATTACAATTTTTCATTTTTCCTGACTATTAATATTTAATCCATCAAAAGATTTCACTCGTGAAATCCCTTCTATTCCTGATACTTCAAAGAAATACTCTGTGAACCTTTAATCAACTTAATTGACATATAATAATAATTCTCAGTAACAGCAGCAGCGTTTACTTTCCATGAAATCATCAGTTAATTACATTGTCCCCAAAAGAAATTCTGCATATTTATTATAGCCTGAATAAAAAGAGCAATGAAGTAAGAAAAAATTCCTGGACCCTTAATTATGAGAATAATTTACATCCTCCTTTGCGTTTAATCGAAATGACCTAGGTATTACTGATATTTTAAATCAAATAACTAAAACAACTTTGCTGTATAATTTCGGTATAAAAATCTAAAAAATGTATGTTAATTTGCAGGGATACCTTATATTTTGGCGAAACGATCCAGCCTCTCTAGTACACCATCTACAACTAAGTGATTTATTTAGTAACATTGAAGATATATTTGAATTTAATAGGTAAGTTCATTAATATCATTCTACTATTTTTTATCACTATCAAATATTTATAAAAAATTAACATTTGTATATACGAAATTATTTTTATTTACAGAAAGTTTCTTACCGAAATAGAAAATTGTTGTTTGGATCCAATTTGCGTTGCAAACACCTTCATTAAACACAATTCAGGATTTAAAGTCTATACAGAATATTGCACAAATTACCCCAGGTGATACTTCAATTTAAAAAAAAAAGAAACAAAAATATGTTCCTTAACTTCCTGTTTTAACTTAAAAGTTATTTAATATCCGTGTATTTTAAATTCTAGGACGGTTTCTGTTTTAACGAAATTGATGGGTCAAGAGGAATTAGCCAGTGCTTTCAAAGAAAGACAAGCAGCTTTACATCACGCTTTACCTCTCGGAGCTTTCTTATTAAAACCTGTTCAAAGAATTTTAAAATACCACTTACTTCTGAAGGTTTGTCATTCCTAAAGTTCTTCTTTGAAAATTAAATTTTAAGTCGTAATCATTTGGGATGAATAGTGTTTAATGAATATTTTCTTCTTGATTTCAGAATTTAGCGAAAGAGTATGGTGCTGGTTACTACGACAAAGAGAATCAAGTAGAGGGGAGCAAAGCGATAGAAGGTGCTCTGGAAGCGATGAACGGTATCGCGGATCATATCAATGCAATGCAGAAGAAGCACGAACACGCTGTGCGAGTTCAAGAAATACAATCTCTATTGTATGGCTGGACTGGTCCCGATTTGACCACGAGTGGAGAACTGGTTGCGGAAGGAAGATTCCGTATGCGAGGTGCCAAAGCTCCAAGGCACGCCTTCCTCTTCGAAAAAATGCTTCTCCTCACCAAAAAGAAAGAAGATGGTCTACTCGTTTACAAAACTCACATTATGGTACATTGCGTCCCTTTTAGATTAAAAAATCCGTTTCTCTAACTTCATTCTTATTATACTGATTCCTAACTATAATAATTATCATCTTTTAGTGCTCAAACCTAATGTTGATTGAAAGCATCCCCGGAGAACCTTTCAGCTTTCACGTTATTCCCTTCGACAATCCACGTTTGCAGTATACTTTACAGGTATTAAATAATTTAAATAGATAACATTTTTAGGAGACTGAATATCTTTCGAAAGGTCTAAACTGAATTTTTAAATTCTAATTCTATTCTAGGCGCGAAATTTGGAACAAAAGAGGGAATGGACTCTCCAAATAAAGAGCGTGATTCTCGAGAATTACAATGCAGTGATACCATCGCATGCGCGACAACTAGTTTTACAAATCGGTCAGAGGCAATCGGAAGGTAATATCTCAAGAATTCGTCTTTTTAATTTCCCTCTAGAGTCAGTGCAGGAGATCTGAAATTATTTTTTTTAATTGTAGAAGATTGTAGCACAATAGACAAAGTTTTGGCAAAGAGGCAATATTCATCACCGCCGGAGTATTTAGAGAAAAGAAAACAAGACAGGGAGAGAAGAAGATCCGAGACTGGCAATCGACAAAAGTTGAAGAAAGGAAGAAAGTCAGATACTGGAGTCGAAGTAAGTGAATCAACATTCAACAATTATTACATAAATAATTTCAAGAAATTCTCTCATTTTATGATTTTTAACTTTCTGTTTTTTATTTGTTTCAGTCTTCGCATACGAATCAGTCAGAAGAATCTATCACAAACTGTGGATCCAGGGAACAAAGTTTGAACCGTTCATGTGACACGCGTGCCTCGAAAGTTAAGGTAAGAATTGCTTATATCTAAAAATAACATATTTAGCAGATTTTTTATAATTTTAAGAGATTTTAAAAGTTTGTAAAGAATTTCAAAAGATTTGATAGGATTAAATATATTTCAAGGCTTTTAAAAATTTGTTTAAATCACTTAAAATCCTTGAAAATTTTTCAAAATCCAATGTAATAATACATTAAATAAATCCTATTTTTCATTTCAGGATCGCTTTACGAGTTGGAGAAGGAAGTCAGAGCCTGGATTCCAGTCGTACATTAGTCTAAACATGTCTGATGAAGAGCAGAAAGAAGAACCAGTAGATATTGAATTCGGAAATGCAGAGAGCGACTGCACAGCTGTAACAAACGAGGATGACACTTCTACGATTAATTCTGAAAACAACTCGTCAATCGCCGAGACCAAAGACACCAATGAAGAACAACCTCAGCCTCAAACAGTCGAAGAAATAGTGGGTCACATCCTCATGCAGAACCAAGAATTCCAAAAGCTCCTCGAAAAGCAGAGATCCAACAGCATTTTAAACGTGCGACAACAACAGCGATTCAATAAATGCATTTCAGTTGATAGTTCCGACGAGAGTGATACAGAAAATACAAGTTACACCCACGACTCTACAAATAATCGAAGTACCAGATTGCGAAGTTCCTACAATCGACGTGAACAGAGATTTGTGAGGACAAACAACGCCTGGAATTCTCTCTCCTCAACACCACAACGTGATAACCAATCTACTCTTAGATTGCGATACGATAATCTTCGGAAATCGGAAGAAAAGTTGCAAGATACTCAAAAGAAAACAAACCGTGTTCATGAAAAAAGAGCAGTATTCGAAGCTTTTAAGAGACAAAGTATTGTCACCGAGAGCAAGATCATAAAGACGGCGCTTCAAATAAGAGAAAATTCCACCTCGAGCAATGAAGGAGTCCAGTCAGAGAAACCAAGTGTGGCTAAGGAAACTGAAGCCAACAATAGTTGTGAACGAGTTGATGTCGAGAGTGAAGACTCGAAAGGCTTCGGGAATTACGATAATTTGCAGCACGTCTGGGAGACTTTAGAAGACGTGAAAGATCAAGAAGGAAATGACAGTCCAACGAGGCCGGCGGTGTGGTTAACGAAATTGTGTGAAGGTTTGCCGATCTCCCCACCAAAAAGCGGATCGCTACCTCGCAGCTTCCAAATTAGTCCCACTTCTTGTCTTCATCCAACGAAGTCTAGATTTCTCCAAAGGGACGGTAAGCCGATGAGCGAACGTCCTTTTACAATAGCTTCAGATAAACCTGCTGAGATCAACTTGGAGGATATGGAAAGATATGCTTCTACTTGCCAAACTGGAGGTAGGATTGCCAAGTTCCCTACCTCTGCTTCAACGTCCTCCTCGAACTTCTTCGGTTCCTTTAATGATGGGATGACGGACGCCTACTCGGATCTGCATATTGCTCCTACTATCACGAACGTTCATCCGGACCACAAGATTTATAGGTGAGTGGTTTGAATATAATTTTTATATAATTAATCACGTTTTGTTCCATTTTTTAAAGAAATAAGTTGATAAATTATCTCTTATGCTTGCAGGCCAAACGGAATTGGAAGCACGACTTTTAAGAACGTCCTCTCCAAGGCTGGAAGTCGACTTCAAGGCTTGAGATCCACTGCAAGCAGTGAAACTCTCGAGTACAGCGACGAACTTGAACGAACAAAGTTCTACCGATCTATCAGTGGAGGAAAGACAAAGAGGAAGCACAAATTCAAATCCTCCAGAGAGTCATCATCAGATGTTGAGGAGATGGTTGGTAACATCATTAATCGAACTCCCTTAGCTTACTATAAACAGGGAAGTTCGAGCTTAGGAGCTCGTATCGCTCAATCCGACTACGCTGATCCATCGACCCTCTTCTCAGAGAGCAAAAGAGCAGAACTCGCCGTCTCCAAGCAAAATCTCTTAGAAAATAAAAAATCCGAAGATATAAAAGCGAAAGAAAACAAAAATGAGGAGGAAACCAAAAAATTGGAAGAGACACGAAAAGAAAATGAAAAAAGAGAGGTAGAGCTAAAGAAAGAAAGGCAAGAGAGTGAAAATGATAGCTTCTACGAAAGATCCTTCGAAACTATAGAAAATTATATAGACGTCGATGTTGAAGACGCTTTTCGAGATAGTGCGATATTTAGCGATGGAGAAGATACTCTCACAATTCGATCTTCCCTCATTGAGTTTGAAGAAGCGATTAATCGAATGCCAACTAAAGCTAAAGTTGCTCCTCCCGTTCCTGCAAAAAGAAAATTGGATAGTAATTCCTCGAGACTTGGATGTGAAGTTAAACCTAAACCCGTAGTTATGCAAAAACCGGAGCATTTAAAACTCAGAACAAAGGTTTTCAAAAACTCCGAATTGGAAAATGCTCTCAAGTCCACGAATGAACCTGAGATCGAGAAATCTTCGAGTGAATATACAATTGCTTCTGGAAATGAAGAGACCGATGATGTTTCCGCTGGACAGAGTCAAGCTGGCTGGGTACGAAAAATGGTAGGACAATTGCAAAGTCGGACTGAAACTTGATGGAGTGTTCATTAAACTCTCATTTTTATTTAATATTTTTCAATGTATATGTGATCATACACAAATTGCGTAATCAAGATCCGTTTGAAGGATGATTTTAAATAACGATTCCCGAATAGAACAATTTCAAAAAGTTTTTAAAGATTGTGTTAAGTGTATATTTTATCGATATAAATCTTGTGAAAACGTCAAATTTTAATTTCATCGTGTGTGTTGTTATGGTACTTCAGACTTGACTTTGTAGGAAAAGAAATTTCGTGTGCAATATGAAAATTATTTATTAGCTGTTTGTTAACTTTTGGAAACTAATATATATTAAATTATTTTAAATACTTCGCAAGATTAATACGATATATTCTTGATAATGTTATAGTCACTCTTAAATTCGAAGCAGAAGAAAATATTCTCGGAGGATTAATCTGAGAATATTTTCTCTTTGTATCTCGAGCTGTTTTATAAATACTTCTACGAATCTTAGAGCTTCTCAAGTGCCTAATAAAATATTGTGCGATACGATTTTAAATATATTTTCACTTCGACATTATAATCGTATGATCTGGTAGTGAAAAGTAAAAACTATTAAGTGTTTTGCGAGTATCAATAGAGGCAATCTGTATATAGGAGACATTGTACTAGAAACTAAGTCTTCCACTCCAAAAAGAAAAAGAAAAGTACTGATAAATTAAGATAGAAGTTTGACTGAAGATCGATGTTTCGACCTCGATTATCACCGCAATAATAACTCTTCATCTAAATGATAACACTAATGCGACTAACAATCGAATGTTTTTATTCTTCCCTCTAGTATTGCATAAAACGTCTGTAGATCCAACTCGTAGAGAGTAAAATAGTCGTTCTTGGAAAATAATGTACGTACTTAAATTTTACAAAAGAGAAGGTAACGCTGAAGTACATTTTTTAAACATTTTTTTGACAATAAACGAAATACGAAAATATCTTAGTCGAAGTTTTATTTTAAAAATAATATTTAAGGTATCCATAATTAAAGAATACCTGGTAGCCTATAAATTCTAGAAAACATATAGAAAACACCTGTCACCCAACCAACACCCTTCATTTCATATAATTTTAAATAAAAAGGGAAAGGAAGTTTCTTTTCGGAAAGATATTATCATACAACTTTTATTATGAGAACGTCTATTTACACAAACTTTGGCTAGTCGTGTGTTACACATGTAAATAAATATCGGAATAATGTTCGTTAAATTATTTTTCACAACATTGTATTTATAAAAAAATTCGCTACAACGAAAGTCTTATGAACCAAAAACAATACACGGTTATACACATTATGTACAACTGTAGTAATTGTAATCGTTACTTACTCGTGATTTAAATACGAAGAATACTTCTTTTTCTCTCGTTAGGAGTTTCTGCGATTGGTGCTTTTACTTTTCCGCAACTTTCATATACAAAATATTCTTTCGAGATTGTTTGCCAGATTCTGACACCAAAACGCTTGAGAAACTCCTTGCACCTAATCATTTTTAAAATGCTCGAACTGTAAGAATAATTTGAATCCGTGCTCTCTAATCTCAACTAACGGTTTCGTTATCAAGAGGTCTCAACCTGCTTTTGATGATGGAAGAAATTTTTTGAATTAAAAGAAGTAGAAACTTCGTCGTACATTTATGTGTAATTGTTTCAACATGAATATTTTTCGAGAAGCATTATTAAATATATAGATCTATGTGTATATATATATATATATATTTCTCTTTTTCAGTATTGCGACTTCATCTCCCAAAATATCTTTACATTCTTTTAATTCGTTACTTTAATTCAGACACAGGATAAACCCAAGTATTGTACTAGACTTGTACTGTGATTGACTTCTCAACCAGCGACTCGAATTCAAATTTAAGCTAATGTTTCTACCAACAAAATTGAGAGAGGAGGATTTGGTTTCGATAAGCTTTTATTCTTTTTTTCTATATATTTTTAGACTATTTTTACTTTCAAATTAAATTTAAACTTTCATTCTTTTATAAATTCAAAAAATTTAAATCAGTATTTATACAATGTCTTTAAAAAAATATTGTAAAATAACGATATATGTTTTTAAATCCAAAAAAGCCATTTTTTATTTATCGAACTCAAATCCTCGATAATAAAAGTAAAGTTTATCCTGCTCAGATTCTTGGGGTGGCGACTAAAGTTCTGATAGTCCTCATCTAACATAAACTTTTTTAATGTGGTCAGTGTGGACAGGTACAATAATCGCTGTACTATTCATTCTAATTCTACGAAAGACTATCTTTATTACGAATTACGATTTCTTTAATTGCTTTGTTTTAATTGATTGAATAACAGATGAAACCTGATAGTTGCATCAGAATCAAAACACGAAATTAGAGAGAAAATTACAACGAACAAAACAAGTTTTCACATCTTTTCTATTCAGATTTAATGATTCTTAAATTCATCAATTAAACTTAAGATTTCAAATAAAGAAATCTATAAGTAATTATGTTAAAACTCTAATTTCAGAGAGTGGTGCAGAGTACCAAGCCTTTTAAAAATAAAATTAAAAACAGCTTCTTTCAATAAATTTGAAAACTTTCTTTAAGTACTTTGGATCTAAACTCTAACTTCAAAATTAAATCTCCCTTTTTTACTCATCAATTATTAGAATTATATATCTTTTCTTATTACTCTTTTTTGAAGTAGAAAATTGTCAACAGAGCGAAAAAATATTTAGTTTTAATACATTTTATTCAAAATGAAGACTTCTATTTGAAAAATCAGGATTTTGTATTTTACGTTAGGACTTAGGTCCAACACCCTTAAAAAATCATGAAAATCTAAATCTGCGCTTTCAAAAATCTCTTCTAAAAGCGTGCTTTGACTAAATTGAACTTTTCTGGTCGTAGAAGGTCGATATGTGCGTATTGCATGCATGATACCGCAAACGCGTTCAAAATCCTTGTACCATTAGCGCTAGACGCCAGTCGAATGGAAAGAAAAATATATTCTTCGATCGCGTTCTATTTATTACCTGTGTATTGTCTTTGTAGATAATTTTGAAATTGAGTTGTCGCTACCAATGGAAGAAAGCTTCTCTCTTGTTCGTAATCTTTAATCTCTACATTAATGATTGGGATAAGAAAACTAAACTCTAAGTTTCTAATCTTTCTTTAACCATAAAATGTCTGAAATACACTTCAAGTATTGAATTTAACGATTTAAGAAACTATCGAAATCTGATAAAAATTCGATTAACCACGTAAGCGAAGCGAAATCGTTTGCCGATATTATATTTTTTCTTATAGCAAGAGCTTTAATTCGCGTGAAATAGATCGAGGAAGGAGATTAAACCTCTTATTGTATCCCGTACTGGTTTAGAATTAAATCTCAAAGAACGAGGGAGGAAGACACATTTAGATTCTAATTTTTATACAAGATCAGGTTTAAAACCTCAGATTCAATAACTCGAAGTTTGATTGAATATTTTGGTGTTTTTTTTGTGCTAGTTTACCTTAAATTTAATAGTAGTTCTACTACTTTTAATTGAGTTAAATATCTCCACGATCTTACACTTAAAATTGGTGATTGATGATCTCATTCATAAATGTAATCGCGAGTAAATACTCAATAAATGCAGCGACGTAACGTGTAGCGAAAATTAATTGATTTTAACATACACAATTTTTATGCATGACGAATCCTGCAAGCGTTGCGAAAACAATTTCATGTTTTGCTATCAAAAAAAAGTTTATAAATATAAAATTCTCGTACAATTATATATTATAAAATGAAAATTTTAAAAAGGAATGTTTTGAATATACCAATTAGTTTAAAAATGACTTTCTAAAGTCTCAAAAAACGAAATCTCCTTTGTCCATCATTTATATCGCAATACTTTCATCTCTATTTACAAAAACAAAACTCCAATCTCTGCTTTTTTTTTCTCTCTCAATAATACACTCCCTTTTCTATCTTATCTTTACAAATTTAGAATTTCTCAAGAATAAACTTTGGTTCAGAACACGTAGGCTTTACATGAATCGACAGCGCTCAACAATACTTTAATAAGCGATATTCTATAGAATATCACTTTGTCACCAATCTTCAATTTCAATATAATTAATAATTAAAAACACTTGTGTACAAATAAACAATATCAAAACCGCTTTTGTTTAACAAAAAACGTATCACAGTGAAAAATTATCACTGTACTTCAAATGATTTTTGTTTTCAGAATCTGAATCTTACTTTACTGATTTCAAATTGGTTTCAAGCTTTATCGAAATAAGTAAAGTAATTGTTTTAAGAACTGAAATCATTAGATCTTCGTACCTAACTATAGATCTATTATATTACATGAATATCCCTTGAATAAGTTAAAGTTGAGTTCCATGAAAAGCTAAAGTATAAGTGAAAATGTGGAAAATCTCAATTAATTTGAATGACACGATAAATGAATTATTTTCCATCTACAATTGATAATTAAAATTCAGAAATCTTCCGTGCCACTCAAACTATTTTTTGTCATAGGTCATCTATCGCGACCTACGAGTGTCTATGATGCGTTCAATGAGTGTTCTGCTTTAATGAAATTAGTTAATACTTATTCTGCTATTTTAGCAATTAAACAGTCTACTTAATACAGTCTGCTCGGAGAATGTGTCGCATGCAATAGATAGACGAGTGTCGCATCAATAGCGAAACTTTGCAAGACAAAGACCACGATTTAAATAAAGAAAAATCGCGACCTCCATCGTAATTTTTTCATTTTCAAGAGTAGCGAATTGTATTGATTTACTTGCAGCTCGAATCATTATATTGATGTGTATAATATTCTCAGTAACTGGCTTCATGTCCAGCTAGTATATACAAATCTGCTCCTTCAGTCTCCGAGAGAGTTCCTGTGTGAACTAAATGACTCTCTAACATCACGACTCTAGAATTTGTAATAAAATAAATATATTAGGAACCATTCAAAGAATAAAAATAAAAAAATAAAAATAAATTCCTTACTTGTCGGAACCGAGAAGCCTGTAGGTTCGACTCGGATCGCTTATTTCTTGTGTAACTTCTCCATTCTTCAAACTTCGTCCCTGCATTCCGTGCTTGTGAAAAGCCAAAACACTATCGGGCAAACAAACTGAAAAAAAAAATTTATTTTAAAGAAAGAAAAATCGCCTAAGTTTTCTTTTTATCTGAATTTCTACTTACTTATAGATTCAATTTGAAAATTAAACTGCAATTCAGACATCTGCTTTTTACTATTTCTCAGCACGCCTTGTAGTGTTACGACTTTTATTACATCTGAAATAAGTAAATCATATAAAAACCTCGATAAAAACGGCATAATGAGAGAGGATACTTTTTAAATAAAATTATTTGTTTGAACTTACTATCATAACAGACCAGTATAGCGTCTTTTTCTAACTGCGTAACACTAATCACTTGAAGATTTTCTCTTCTTGGTATCACCGTAGCTAGAAAGATAAATATTATTTTTATTATAATATTATTTCCGAAATCAAAGACTCATTTTGTTTTTTTTTTTTACAATTTTATTAAGTAAATGGTTACCTGAACCATCAATATCCTCGAGTTCGTCACTATGAAACCAGCTCGCGCCAGAATTCATATTAATTAAATCTAACTTCAATTTGTTTTGTTGATACGCCTGTTTGACGGACACACACACCATCGGATATTCCATTTCTGGGGTGATGATCATTTCAAAAACATTAAGCGGCGAGGGCAAAATACAATCAAAGTGTTTCAATAACATAAATTTATTCAGCGGATCATACCACTGCATTAAAAATATTCCTGCTGGCATTGCACCGCAGAGATACTTATACCTATAAATAATAAATTAATTTAATAAAAAATCGTAATTAAAATATTTAAATGTAAAAAAAACCTTTACAAATATTAAACTCTTACCCGTTATAAGGATTTCTTCCTACGCAACATTTTGTGCAGCCTTTTGTGTCCGGGACCTTTGTCGTAAGGGCGAATTTTCTCGGTACTAATCTCTCGGGTATTTTGTTCATATGCAATGAAAACCTATGTGTCTGTTTACTCTGCATTGCTAAAAGGTCGTGTCTATAGAGCTGGGGTGTTTTACCTGAAATTTAATAAATTTAATTATTCTGAGGCCTACAATAATTTAAGTCTATATAATTTTCAATTAATCATTATTAATAGACTCTGAACGAGAAAAGATGAAATTATTTTACCTGAGAGTGACATGAGAACGTCCTTAATAACATACATCCAAATCGTTCTTCTCGGGTAGAGTTGATCTATCGCTGCATCGTGGAGTTCATTAAGATTTAAATTATAAATGCCTTCCTCTGCAGCTATTAATAAGTGCTGATCTCGCGTATCGGGATGAATCCAACTCGCTGTGCAGTGAACTCTTAATGGACATCCGTTGAATACCTTTGAAAAACAAGCTCCCATGTGAACTTTTGGCGTTGGAGGAAGGCCATTGCTAATCGGTCTCGGAGGAGTATGTCTTTTTCTATCCCTTCTTCTAGGAGGAACTGGTGGTGTGTCCGATAATAAGTCTGGACTTATGCCTTCTCCGTCTCCATTGTCTGCTATTTCACCTTCACCTAGGAAATCCATTTAATTTAGAACTAATCAGAAAAATCTCTTTCTTTTATTTAAAGAAGCAATCATTAAGGAAGCAGGTCTGGCAATTCGAAAATTCATATGAGACTTTCAAATACGAATTAAAAATTTTACTCTTTTGTCTTCACTTTTGAAAGTAAAAAAAGAAAGAGATCACAAGAGGTTTTCAATTTCCTCTTCAAGAAGAAACAAAGCTTAAAAGATTTTCGGAATTAGTTATCAAAAACTAAGCGAAGCTTAAAGACAAAAGAAGAACAACATTCTAGGGTTAAAACAACATCCTCATTACCCAATAAATTTTAGAATATTCCAGGGATAACTTTAAGCTAATCTACATCCTACACTAGCTTTCTATCCTTCGAATACAGAAAGAATAAGAAAATCAAAACAAAAGTTCATATTTCATCGCATATATTTTTGGAAACTTTAATTCCTTTTTTTGAGACTTAAGTGAGCCCTGGATATTTTAAATATTTTAGATGTTTCAGTCAAATCAAAGCATGTGTCGTGGGTTAAGAAATGTTATTTTCAGTAGGGAATGAGCATCGGATGTTTAATTTTAGTAAGAAATACATGGAGAGACGTCTTTGGGGAGATATATGCGAGCAAGCTCTGAATTCATGATGCATGCTCCTACCCTTAGACTGTAGGGATTCGTCTCTCGGCCCACTGTCCGAGAGCGATCGTTGACGTTGTCCATTGACCGCTGCTAATGACAAGGAACCGCTCACCAGGTTATACAACTCGTCCACAGAGCTGTGACGCCTAGGACTTGCTTGCGACCCTAAGCAAGGAAGCACCCAACCTACTTTTTACACTAGTGCCTGCTTACGTTATTAGGCATTATATAAGGCTCTTCAAACATTATCAAAAGCATAATCTTCCCTCACTTCTCCAATCATTTTCATTTGGGTTATTTCAAAGATTTTTTAAATTTACTTACGCGACTATATTAACTATGTAAAATATCTATAAGTATTACATTTTTGGAAATCAGGGTGGTAACAAACTTCATTTTTAAAGTTCCATGACAATTAATATTAATATTAATATTTCAAATTTCTGTCAATGATTTCTTCAAATCATTATAAAGCCCGTGAAATTTAAAAATATTTCAAAAGGATATTTTCAACATTTGATTTGCTACCACCCCTTGAAATCGACAAAAAATTTTTAATGCAGTGACGCAATTCTTTTTACTGAATTTTCTCAAAATATTTGGAAGAACCCATTTTAAAATGTTAATACCTACCAAAGATTATTAGTTACCAATCAACATTTGTCAGTATTTCAAATCTACAAACTATTACATTTTTTTATCTGTTTCCTTTAATTTGTAATATTTTTTCTATATAATTCAGAATCTGAAATGTGACTCATGCTGGGTTCAATTCTGTAGGTCTACGAATACGAAACATTGTTTGTAAAACCTACAGAGAGAGAATTCACTACGATTAGTATGAATTTATATTTTCTAAATGGATTAATAATAGACTTAACACATAATTCTAATTAAATAGTTTTGAGGAACAACGAAGCTTATCGCAAAATGAACCAAATCACTATTGTAAACTTTAAAACTGAAACGAGAAGTGAACATTAAAGTATGCTTTACGAAAGTTTATATAGGGCTCTAAAGTCACAGTTATATAAATTTAAAGCATGACAATCGTTTCGAATCTTTCCAATTTGGATATTTTTCCAATTTGTGTAATCTACATTTTTGCCCATCGAAAATTTCACGAAACACGCACACACACAAGTAAACCCAAATCTGAAAATTAACATTTTTTTGCTTACCAGATATGTTACTGTAAAATCCACGATGGACTTCGCAATCATTCGAGGACTCACCAAGAGGCAACGTAGCTCTGAAATAATCAAAAAATTTATTAATTAGATTGAAACTATACTTCCCTATAGACTTATTCAAAATCTGCTTTATTCTCTTCTAATATTCCCATATTCGTGACTTCTGTATAAAAAAAATGTCATAAGAACTTCTTCTAATGAGAAAAGAATAAAACACATTTTGTGGATGTTAATCACAATTGAATAACAGCTTGCAAAACAATGTGTAAAAAAAATGTATGGAATGATAAAATGGTGTTGAACCGTGTATTGAAATAAGCTGACAATGTTAATAAGTTAAAATGCTCACAGACGTTGTAAAGCTCATTGGTGCGATTCGTGTATACCTATAATAACTTATTTATACTTAGGGATATTTTAAGGACCCATTTTTGTGTAAATCAAGCATGAAATTGTCATTTGCTTTAAGCGTTTAATAGTTTGAGTTCTTTGTGTATAAAATATGGTATGATTATAATTTATAATTTCAAACCAAATAGGAATTCAATTAAATTATTCAAGGGAGCTTCTCGATTCAAGCCAATAGAGTGAACAAAACTTAATAAAAATTATAATTTGGTGTTAAAAACTAATAAAAAGAAGAACAAATTTATGGGAATCGGGTGAGTGTTTATCTACTAAATATTTACGAAAAATGTAGACCTCTTAAGGTTTTTAGACTTTTTACTTACTGCAGGGAGTACAGCTGGTCGCAATGCCCACCAACCATCGACATTGCGTTTCCCCTGCACATATGAAACCGATATTACATGGATAAATTTCAAAATTATTTTTCCGATGAATTTTGAAGTTACTTGTTACTTATACTCTGCTAAAATATATCATTTATTTCGCTCTGCGAAATTAAGAATAATAAAACATAAGAATCAATCGCCTCAGATTTCAAATTTATAATTGAAGAAAATATTAAAACATTATTGACATTCACTTCTGGATTCCCAATACTAAATGATTCCATAGTGATTGAATACAGAAAATTTAAATGAAAAAAAAAAAAGAATAAGACAAAAGGTAGAATTTTTGTTACCTCCAATTTCATACAAAAAAAAAAAGAAAGGAAATTAAGTACCCAATAGAAATTCTTTTTTATAAAAAGCATTTTCCTTATACCGAAAGTAAGAATAATTTGAAGACCAAACAGATTTACAACAAGAAATTAATCTAGATTTTAAATAATGATTATTCACAATAGTCACTGATTTAACAATCAGTTTCAAGAGCGTTGGAACAAAGCGTAGAGCCGAAGCATCAAGCGACTGATATTAAAAAAAAAACGCTAATTTGACACAGAGGCAAAAAGTTTACGCTTTCAAATTTACAGAGTCGAAAATTCCATAATCATATCATATTCCTGCTGAAAATGTTTGAATTAGTCACTATTTATAAGAGAGTATTCACTACGAGTGCATTAATCAAATATATTTAAAAATTACAAAAAAATATTACTTATATTTTTTGAAGCCATGCAGAAAAATAAAACTAGCGTTTCGAATGCTCATAACCAGCGTTTTAAAACTTCATACATAAGGCCATTCACGAATAAGAGATCATTTAATTTTTTTTCCAATTAATTAATTTATACACATTCGGCATTAAGAAGCGTAAGTGCAAGGTGCAAGGGAAAAGGTTACCTGCCAATACCTTAGCAACAACTCCTCATCAATGTACTGCAAAAGACTCCTGTTGGGAGAAATTAATAAAATTACAAACTGATCAGAAAAAATTAATTCTACTAAGGATAAATTAAAGAAATTAAAGAAGTCAAAGAAACAAAACAGAAACTAATCATTAGATTTTATAATTAGAAACCAAAGAAATTTATAGACTTCGCAGCACAAAATGTTTTCAAATCAAGGGAAATAGGGTGACTTTTTCATGAAAAAAAGGGAAATAAATTTGAAAAATATTAGTTTTCCAATAAATATTTAAATTTGCAACCAATTTTAACGGAATAGCACAATTATTATCAACCAAAAAGATAAATTCTTTAAAAAAAAGACTTTAATTTTCAACAAAAAATGGAATAGTTGACTTTTAAAGAAGAAAAGATTGAATTTTTAATAAAATAGTTACATTTTTGACTAGTATTTATAGAATTTAGTCGATATTTAAGTGAATAACGAAAAAAAAGGGATAAACAAGGGAAATATTGTGAAGCCTAAATTTACTAAAGATCAGTTATATGTTATAATCGGGTGAATATTGGAATCAGTTATGTAAGAATTAAAAAAATTTTTAAAGAATACCAAAACATGAAAAAATTATGTAGCTTCCGTTACTGAATTTCCCTTTTGTCCACTGCAAAAAATATTTTTTGTTGCTTTTGACAACCGAAGAAATAAAAAAAAGAAAAAAATCCTATATTTGACAAACTGAAAGTTTCAATATTATTTCAACTTCTTATAGCTATATCAGTGTTGAAGAAGTAAATCAAAAAGAGTTGATTAAATTGAATTTTTTTAAGGATTTAATGTTTAATTATTCTGTTAACAAAGATTAAAAATTCAATATAACTATTTTTTCCCCCAACACTGCTAACTATAAATAAATTATGATTATTATTAATCAAATAGTACTTACGTTACTATCGATTATACATCATGATCTCAAACTCGACATGCAAATCATGCAAACTTAAATAAAAAAGCTTCCATGCTTATTTATGAAACTATATATTTTCTAAAAAATAATATTTTAATCTTGCAGCTGAATCTCCAACTCATTAAACACAATATTTACAAATTGAAAAATATAGTAAAGAAAACACGAGCCTCAAGAAGCGTTTTGCGAACTTTCCTAACTGAAGATATTATTGTATTATTTTCAGAATCAAAAGAGTGGCCGTTTTCCCGGTTTTTTAATCAGCTTAGTTCAAAATACGAAACCTTTGATGTTAGATCTTTAATTATTACGTTACGTTTAATCGTAAAAAGAGCTTCACACCAAGTCAATCATTTTCGATATTACCTGAGACTCATATGAAATATCTCGGTGCCAGTTTTGCTTCGACGTGACAGTCTACTGTCTCTCATAACGATAGAGCCGAGTTTACTAATGCAAAAATAAATGGTTCCAATTTCAAAAAAATACGGATCATTTGGACAAGCAATTTCCTTTTTTTTTTAGAAAAATGCATAATTTTAGTAGCCGATTTTTCCGAAGTGCATTTTTCTGTTTAAATATTTAAAGACTTGATATGAATAAAAAATCTTTGTTAAATCTTCAAATATACTTCGGGCAGTGAAAGAGGGATTTATACATTATATACATTTATATAGTGCGTTGCAAACTATTTTCCAACGTGGCCTACATTCCTGGACATAAAATTTGCAAAAATGCAAGAAGAAGCAAGAACAAATGCATAATATGGGCAAACTTAATGTAGGAATGTGAATCAGAACATGAGAACAATTTGGCATAGCTCTTGCATTTAGGCAATGATTAAAATTGCTGCTTTTCATTGAATCAAAATAAAATTTCTGGAAAATATTAAATACAAATTTAAGTCTTCACGAAATAACTTTTAACTTTAAAAATAAGTTATAATAATTTAACTGCGCAAGAAATTTGAAAATAATTCTATAGTATTCGAACCTAAGTTACTAAAACAAAATCTCTACTATACACTAAGTAATTTTAATTTAAAAATTGCTAATTTAAAGAAATACAAAGCAGCAATTACTAAATTAGTGAAAATGTACAAGCAACCCTTCTGAAATAACGATCTTAACATGAGTGTGGCAAAATTTTTAAGGCACTTACTTTTCTGGCACATCTTCGAAAGCTGTTCCGATTCCACAGTCAGGATGCACATCACAATTGTGGACAGTCTGAATAAAAAAAAAATAGAATAAATATTAAAAGAGTCCTTAACTGTTTTCGATGGGACAGATTTATTCCGTACGTTTTTTAATTTTCGATTGAAGCCCAAAGGGAATCTTAAGTTAATTTAATTAATAAAGTAATTTATGGAATAAAAATATCAAGATTTCCTTATTAAAATTACCTTTACGTTATTCATAATATCCATAATATCCCACGCAGGACTACTATCTACTGAAGGTGATATAGATTCTCTTTGTAAGGTCCCACCATCTAAATTTATTTGATCTGCAAGAACCAGAATTAACACATAGATGAAAAATCGTTTAATGAACACTCAGAAATAAATTTCGATCAAATTACCATCACAGTCTAGCTGGGAAATTGGGCTTTTCGGTCGGGGCCTAGCCGTGTGTCTCGACGCAATTCGCTGCGGAACGTTGGGAACTGCACCGTCTTCGTCCGCCTCGAGATCCGTGAACATGTGGCTAGGATTTGAAACTTTCTGCAGCAATTCCAGTGCCAAACGCTTGTTCATTTCTCCTTGAAAAAATGCGTGCTGAAATATAAAATACAAATTTTAAACAATCTAATTGATTTACAATCAAGTAAAGCAATCTATAATTAAATTGAAAGAAATCACTACCTGTAGTAATTTTTCAGCAGTAGGTCTTTTCTTAGGATTTTTTGTAAGAGCAACTTTTACGAAACTGTGGAACGTAGGACTCCATTTGTCGCGATCCTTGAGTGTTGGAGGCTTAAAGCCAGATTTCGACATGAGGAAAAGAGCTCGCATCGGATGAAGATCGAACATTGGTGGCTGTAATTCTGCGAGTTCAATTGAAGTTATTCCACAGGCCCAAATATCGCAAAGTTGATTGTAGCCACCTTTTCTTTCCACAGCCGCAACCTATTTGAAAATATTTTTTTTAGTCTGTAACGTATGTAAAGTGAAATGGAATCCAAAGTCTCAAAATTTTGAAATACCTCAGGAGCCATCCAATAAGGGGTGCCAATAAAGCTTTTTCTTTTATTAATCGTTGCGGTGATTTGAGCTGAGACTCCAAAGTCTGCCAATTTAACGTCTCCACTTTCCGTTAATAAAATGTTGGCACCTTTTATATCGCGATGCATTTTTCCCATACTGTGTAAATATGCCAATCCAAGAAGTGTTTCGCGACACATGTAGGCTATTTGTATTTCTGAGAGAGGCCCCGTAACTGTTTAAAAATAAATGATATTATTTGTTTTTTAAAATTTGTAATTCTATTTTAGTTTGCAGTTTCTTAGATCAATTCCTCATTTTCTGATAGTCGGTCCACTTACTGTGATATATATCCTGTAAGGATCCGCCTCCACAATATTCCATGCAAATCCAAAGTTTATCTCGTCGGAGATAACTTCCATAGTAGGCTATGATGTTTGGATGTCTACAATCCTTCATCATTAAGATTTCCTGTTGAATAATTGCGAAATCATCTCCTGAAATGATAATACGGTCTTCAGTATTCTTTATCTAATTATTTGAATTCTTCAAAATTAAGTAATAAATATTAATTTCTTCAAATAAAATAATATTCTTATGTAAAAGTTACAAATTTAAGTTCATCAATGTTTTTTTTAAATAACTTGCTCGAAGAAACAAGTTATTTTCATTTTTTAAGACAGTGATAAAGAGTTGCTAGTAAAATCTTTTTTTATGTTTATATTGAACAAAAATATTATGTGCAAATATTGATTTAAACAAAATAAAAAAGCAGGGAGATAAACTAGTTTCGGAATATTGCGTAATTTTTAAAAACTAGAAATTTCTGGTTCTTTTAAATCGATGAAATGGACAGTTATGCTAATTAATGAAAAATAATCTTAAGATTCAGGAATATAGATACATAACTGTTTTTCTCTTCTCAATTGTATAAAACTCTTCAAGCACCTCTTAAGACTTGTTAATTAAAAATTCTAATTAATTGTGTCTTCTGCCTTTCAAATGAAACCTCAAGACAAAGAATTTAATTCTTAAATATTCTGACGTGACTATCCAGGAAATGAAATGACAACCTGTCAAGGATAAAATAAATTTCAAGAGCAACAATTATAAAACCAGCTAAATTACAGAAAATGATCTAAGTTCTCAATCTTGTGAAACTTCTCAAACATTTATAGTCTCGTGACTAATAAAGAAGCGATAAAATCAGAAACCGAATAAAGTAATATTGAGCAGAAGCTATTCGCAAAACGGTACATTGAAAGAAGAAAACATGGAACTGACCTGGCTCCAATTTGATAACCTTGATAGCCGCAAGATCGTTCATCGAGAGCCTCTTAGCCTGCAAAAATGTAGGAAATTTTGCGTAAAGAATATTCCCAAGATGATTTTTTAAAAAGAAATTAGGAATAAACACCTTGTAAACATCTCCGTAAGTTCCGCTGCCTATTCTTTGAATGAGCTCGTATTCGTCCTGCGGATTCCGTCTGCTTATATCACTGGACAATGCGTTAGCGTTCACTGCCATCGCGGTCCACGGGCCCGTTTTGCCTAATATCTACTGATCGTAATTAAATATCTACAAACAATACTAATGTGTACTGTTTTAAGACACATTTGCTTTGCGAGGAAGGATGTCACTTTCGTCGAAAAGTCGCCATTATTCACAATAGCTCTGAAGTTAGCATCGTCTGTCTGTCGTCAGCACAAAAAAACTGCGAGTAGTCGAACTCGAAATTCGATTGCGCGCGCAAGTTTTATTATTTTTCAAAATTTCAAAGGATAATCCAACATATTAACATTTTGTTAGTTAAATATATAGCTTTATACTTTATGCATTAAAATCTTTGAAGAAAAATTTTAATATTATTGACTTTATTATAAAATAGTATTTACTTTGCTCTTTAACGCAATCAACTAAACGTTACATAAATTCAAGCCTCAAAAATAATTTATGCACAGCGCTATTGGGGTTCAAAAAGTCGAATTATTGAGATTTTTTTAAACCTTTCGAGATTTATTCAAATTCCATTTAATTCTCTTCAAATCCCTGAACATTTATAAAATCACTTTAAATAATTACATATAAATCTTATTGAATTTTAAAATCTTTTTATAATTTCAGTGAATGAAATAAAATTGACTATAAATTCCAAAAGAATTTTACAATCCTTAAAATCTATACAATTTTTTTAAATCTCTGAAATCTTGAAATCTTTTATAGATAAAATTTAATGATTCATTGATCTCTTTACTATATGGTGCAAATATCGGTTTACAGATTCTCCTCAGCTTGTTAAGCTTTACGAGGAAGTAAATAGTAGAAGTGAATTCTCGTAAATAACTTGAGTGATCTTAAAGCAAATAATTTCCGAAAATGAGCAAAGATCCGTTATTTCTCTCTTGTGATTCTTCAACTTCTTCCGTTACGCTACTCGACCTTTTCTTGGTTCTTATGTAGTAACCAAGTAACGAGAAAAAAAGATCTGCCATAGAGAACGTCGACTGAACTCGAGAGAACCGTTGGCGTTCCATTTCTTTATGTTATGGTAAACCAGATTAAATAGTCCATATGACGTAGTTCTGACCATGTGTCTTTTTCTCTCAATACATTCATTTATATTACTCTCTTTGTATAATGCATACATAGGATTCGCAAAATACACATGTATAGATACGAGTGTCAGCCAGCTGACGGCGAAACTGCAAGTTGAACATTTTATTGTCGTCATTATAATATAGCCAGCCCTCTGTATGTTTTCTGTATATATTCTTTTCGAGTAGCAATGCATGCAAAGTATATTGCAGACGCATCAACTATCAAATAACTCACTATCTTCTTTATTGATCTTATAAAATTAAATTTTTTCCTCCGAAGGGCTTTAAACTTTTAGATTCTATGTAGACATATATATGATGTTCCTTTTTACTTTTTACTTTCACCCACATAGCATTTATATTAGAACACTACACAGCAATATTATAGATACAAAATTACATGATTCCAATTTAAAATTCTTCAATTTTAGACCCTTCAAATAAAACTTCTCAGGCATTTTAAGGGTCTTTTTTTACTTTTTACTTTCACCCACATAGCATTTATATTAGAACACTACACAGCAATATTATAGATACAAAATTACATGATTCCAATTTAAAATTCTTCAATTTTAGACCCTTCAAATAAAACTT
>CAJFCO010000138.1:311103-324448 GCA_904066015.1 Synergus gifuensis
TTCAGGCATTTTAAGGGTTTTCGCGGGATTTTACGAGAGTTATTGGGGTTTTATGGAATTCTAAGGAATTTCAAGAGATTTGGCGAGATTTCACTGAATTTTCAGGAAGTGAAAAATCTGCAGGATAAATTTATAAGGCCCTTGAAAAATTTGGTACTGATTAGTAATTATAAAGCTTTATTTAAACTTTTTTCTTTATAGTGTCTAATTTTCATGCTTCAATAATATCTTTATAATAAATTACAATTTTCAACTGATCACTGCAAATATTTGAGGGTACAATTCTCAGAACTGTGGTCCACAATCTCGAACAATTCTTTCGGAAGATAACTGCTATAACTGTTTACGGCATCATTTATTATTTCGGATGACAAATTTTTTTCTCTGGATAAGACCATCACAATTTTGGTGGTCGGAGGATAAGTATCACTACTTGCAGGACATACAGCCATAGTGTAATAAGATTCCTTGAAGTGGTCGATGATGTATTCGAAGGGTCCTAATTTTGTTTAGAAATTAATCAAAACGAATCATAAAATTGTAATTGTAATTATAAAAAATTTATTATATATTACCTAAAATTTTTGTAGTATTCTTTACTTGGATCTTCCAGTGTCCAATGACTTCCTCTTCAGTACTGGATTTATTAATAATCGTTGCATTGGCATAAAATATAACAGGCATGCGAGTTCTAGAGCTGTTTGCAGTGAATTTCATGGTTAACACATCTTCTGACGATTTAATAATAGAGAGTTGGGCACACTTGCTCACTTTTGGATCACCAGGTGCTGGGCTACCAGCCACCATGTACCAGTTTCCTAATATCTTAAAAAAAGAAACATTAGATAGATTAAATATTGAAATATGGTAAATATCTTTTAGATTATTAAACTTTTTAAAAGATTCATTAATCAGATTGAATTTACACTTACATTGTCCACAATATGCCTTATTTGGACTGTACCAGATTTCGATGGACACGATGCAATCTGATTTATTTTTGCATGACAAGAGTACACTCCTTTATAGAAAATGACACAATAAATGAAGAAACTTAAATATTTGTTTTCCATAGTTAAAAATAAAATATCATGGATGAAAGATTCGCAAAATTAGATGTGCTTGGATCTCGAAAGAGATCTTCTTTTAGAGAACATCTGTTATAGCGCAAGTCTTTTTGCACAATGTGAGTAAGATTCTTTAGATAAGGGGACCACGACTGTATGCTTTAATTTTTATGGCTTCCGCAAAAATATTAGATAGATAATATTTATTATTGAATATTTATCTTTATAGTTCTAGTAATGATTAGTAATTGCAATTTTTGCGGCAAGACTTTACACTATGATAAAAAGTGAGTCACTGATATGTTTGATTTTTTTAATCAATTTCTATTTAAAATTATTAAATCTTGAATGATTCAAACTTACGGGTAAAGTATTCTGATATTTAGAAAAGAGTGTGTGTTTATTTAAAGTTGGAAGAATTGTTACAAAGAAATTCGAGTTCATAATAAAAATTTCATTCATTTAAGCTCGAAACTTCTCCAGCATATATGTATAGTTATATCAATATCTATTTTTGGTATTTCAGTTGAGCAGAATTAATAATCTACTATCTCAATTTTATCCCTCGAAATACATATATATCTAAGTCTTCTAAGAGGAGCCGATAAGCTATTTTTTCTGGACAAGATCATCGACAATTTATCTAAAAATAAAATAAAGTGTAGAAATATTTAGAATGTTGAAATTAACCAGCAATTTTATATGTATATCATAATTATTTTTAAAGTGTTTAATATTTGTTACTGTATTTTATTTTTACTGTATTTTATTTATACTGTATTTTATTATTTATTTATATTTTCACCCAAAGATTATTTTCCTACTTTATTAATTTGATTTATTTCAAATTTAATAGATGAAGTTATCTCTCAACTGAAAAAAAATCTGTTTTGATAGGTTCTATACACCGGAATCAAAGAAAGAAGGAGGGTCAATAAGCATTTGCATTTGGACCGGAAACCTGTTGTAATGGACCCGGATAAATATGAATGGGTCGGGGGGCGTGATAGTTATTGCAGTCTACTCATAAGAAGAATGCCTTTAGATTTGGATGATGGGTTCAGGGAGTGCCACACGACACCTGGGGAGCTTAATCGTCAGGTCGCTTTTAGTTTTCGCCTCCTCAACTACTCTTACAAGAGGCGAGATTTAAAATTTATGGGATCACGCTGCTATCATTCTCTATAATTTATTAGTTCTTGAATTTATACATCTAATAATCTACCTCTTTTCATTCATAAAGTATCCATACAAAATCTATTATGTACTCCTTTTTCAATAACATATAATGGTTACTTAATTTCTCATGAATTTTTAGCTGAAAATCTAGGGTAGAAATTTCCAGAATCTCATGGTAATATAATTAATATTTCATTTTGAAGCGCAATTTCTCTTTTATGTGTCGCTTTAAAAAAAAGTAATTTTATGATTCATTTATTTTTCGTTACTTTGCCTTCCTGTCTCTCTCAATTATTCAATGCAGTCTAAATTCAAAATAATTGCAACTATAATCCTATCTTAAAAAAGTGGTGTCACGAAATGTCTCGAAAATCTCGTATACATTGTTGTTGCAAACCTGATTGGCTTTTGAATGACTTGAAGTTGAAAGAAGAAAAACAAACTAATGTCGCAAAAAAATTTCAGAAAAACCTTCGAAATACTTGAAAAATTCGTTAAGATTTCTTAAAACTCCCCAAAACCTCTTGAAATCCTTCAAAAATTCACAAAAACGATTAACATCATAAATGTCTTGAAATCCAAGTTGAAACTCGTAAAAAGCTTTACAAATTCCTAAAAACATCTTAGAATTTCTTAACATTTAAAATCTCTTAAAGTCTATAGAAATCTTATAAAATTCCATAAAATCCTTAAAAATCCTACAAAATCTTTTAAAAATTAGAGAAATCAATAAAATTACCTG
Source organism: Synergus gifuensis (assembly GCA_904066015.1). Taxonomy (NCBI): domain Eukaryota; kingdom Metazoa; phylum Arthropoda; class Insecta; order Hymenoptera; family Cynipidae; genus Synergus; species Synergus gifuensis. The sequence continues at coordinate 314,092 of CAJFCO010000138.1, forward strand.
ACAACTTTAAAATTCTTTACACCCCATAAAATACTCTAAAACTCATAGAACTCTCTTGAAATCTTTTAAAATTTGTGAAAATGTGTTAAAATTTTTAAAAACTGTTTAAAATATTCTTTAAATTATACGATAACATTTAAAGTTCCTTGACGTCCTTTAAAATCTAATAAAATTATTAGAAATTTCATGAAATCCTTAAAATTCTATAACATCTTCTAAAAATCATAAAATCCCTTAAAATTGTTAGAAATCTCATAAAATTTCACAAAATTCTTTAAAATTCCATAAAATATTTTGAAAATTATAAAAATCTCTTGACTTCTTTTAAAATTCCTGAAAATTATAACAATTCCTTAAAGTTCCTTAAAATACTCTGAAACCCTTTGAAATCTCTTAAAATTCCTCGAAACTTCATATAAGATTTAAAATCCCTTTAATTCTCTTAAAACACTGAGAAACCTTTTCAAATTACTCAAAATTTCATGAAAACCTTCGAAATTGTTTAAAATTCGTAAAGATTTCTTTAAACTCCTAAAAACCTCTTGAAATCTCACAAAAATCAATAAAATCGCAAATCTCTTGAAATCTATCTCAAATCTCTAAAATTAACAAAGATCTCGAAGAATTCATTAAAAAAAAAATCGGAATTTCTTAACATTTAGAATCTCTTAAAATCCTTAGAAATCTTATCAAATTTCATGAAATCCTTAAAAATGCTACAAAATCTTTTAATAATTAGAACAATATAAAATCTCTTAAAATATATATCTAATAAAATCCCTTAAAATTTACCACAACCTTCGAAATCCTTTTAAATTCTACAAATGCTTTTAAAAATCATACATGTATAGAACTTCTTTTGAAATCTCTCAATAAGATTATCTGAAAAACTTTAAAATCCTGTAAACCTCATAAAATATTGTAAAACTCATAAAAATCTCTTGAAATCTTTTTAAATTCATGAAAACCTTTTAATATTCCCATCAGAAACTTCTTGAAATGCTTTAAATTTTACAATAACATTTAAAGTCTCTTTACGTCCTTTAAAATCCATTAAAATTATTAGAAATCTTGTTACATTCCATGAAATCCTGAAAATTTTATAAAATCTTTTAAAAATCAGAAAATCCCTTAAAATTATAAAAGAATCTCTTGACTTCTTTTAAAATTCCAGGAAATTTCATTGTAATATTTAAAATTCCTTAAACTCCCTTAAAATTCTTTGAAATCTTTTGAAATATCTTAAAATTCCTGCAAACTTCACAACAGGATATAAAATCCCTTAAAAATCTCTTAAAACATCTAGAAACCTTTTCAAATCACTTAAAATTTCACGAAAATCTTTGAAATCGCTTAAAATTTGTTGGAATCTCATAAATTTCTTAGAAACCTCTTAATATTCCTCAAAATTTCAAAAAATTTAAAATCCCTTAAAATTCCTTAGCTTTAAAAATTCTCTTGAAATTTCATGAATTCCATTAAAATTTCGCGAAATATCCTGAAATACCTTAAAATTCTACGAAATCTTTTTAAAATCCTAAAAATCTTTAGAACTTCGTAAAAATCATTTGAAAATGGTCAAAATTCATTAAAATTCTTAGAAATCTCTTGAAATACCTCTCCAAAAAAAGTGATGTAACGAAATGTCTCTAAAATCTCGGTTAAATTGTTTCAAACCTACTTTGTGAATTTGAATCAGCAAAATTTCATTGATTTTTTAATGACTTGAAATTGTAAGAAATTAAATAAATAATCGTGCGCGTAGCGCACGTGTTGGTCTGCTAGTATGACTATAATCTTGTTTGTTTTAATTAAGAATCAGAAACAAAGGCGCATGCCCTTTACTGAAAAAAAAAAAAAAAAAAAAAAAAAAAAAACATTCAAAAAAGATGTTTTATTAAACGCTCGAGTAATCACCATGTTCATAATGATCACAATATATAACCGATCATAACACAAAGTCATAAAATCTTTTCTGCCTCTCCAATTTGCAATTCATTCTATCACCACAACATTAGCGGGCCTTATTCCGAAAGATACTAAAAATTCTTCCCCGTATAATAAACGTTTATAGCTCGAGCAACTAATCCTATTACTTCAAGAATGATTGTTGTTTTCGCTTTTACGTGCCTTCTATTATTCATCTCTCCTCTTTTGTCTGATCTTTATATATCTTTATATATATTGTACTAAACTAGATGACCAGATAACAAGATGCATCCATGAAGAAGAAGAATCTTCTCTATACCTATATCTATAATATATGCAAGTAGTTACCGCACCAGGGAAGGGTTCCGCGCATCATTGAGCATCGTGCAATGTGCACTTCTTGCTTCTTCGGATTCAATACAGCATGAATACGTGATGACTCGCAAACTTATGCTTGATTCCTCGGGCCTCAACATCGAGCACGTGAAACACATATAGAAACCAGATGGGCACCAAAGCTTAGCCTACCATGGCATAATGATAACACGCTCGAATAATAAGGATAGCTGCAGAGGAGACAGGGTTGGATACGCACGCATGGGTCCGCTTTGGGGTCCGTCTTCCGCTTCCAACCTAGTGCACGTTCTGGCTTTAACTCTCCGACTCAGTTCCACCTAGTGGCTCCCGCATTGTTGTTCGTCCTAGATCCTGGCTCCGAGGTCTTTTCGACCTCTTCTCCCCCAAGAGCGAGCTAAAAGTAAAACTCGTCGCGATTTCCTCTCATGTAAACATCGAAAGCACCACAAGTCCAAGACATCAGTTTAGAAAGCGTTACGTTCAAATTTTCGGCTACTTCCCCGCTCAATATGTGAAACTGTTTCTGTGATGGCGCCACTTGAACCGGGACTGTTTTGAATCTCCCTTCGAAATCGACATCGGTCACTTGACAACTGTTACTGAAAATCGAAGGATCTAAGCTCGGCGATGAAAAAAAGACGAGACTCGATGAATTGGCTTGTTTATTTGTCGGTGGGATTTCAGGTGTGATAATCCAGTTTCCCGCTTTTGGATTATTGTTTTATTTTTATTTAAAAAACAGAGTGCTCACGGGAGAACTGGGAAAGAATGTAAACAAGTGTTGCTGCAGTTTCAAATGTGATTGTGATCGTGATCATATGACAAATCTCTACCTATTAAATTAAAAGTATGCCCTTACTGGGAAAACATGATGAAAAGTGAATTGTGACGCTATAAGTAAAAATACTATGATTTATCGATTTTAAATAAAAAATATTTGATTTGTGAGAGAGGAAGAAATTATTTGGCGAGATGACAAGCTCGGATTGGATTGTTTTTGCGATTTTTCTGACAAGTTTGTGGGGTGTAGATGGAGAGCAGAGATTTGTGGAGACTCCTGAGAATTATCAAGAAGTCTCATCGGGGGATGATGTTCAGTTGAGGTGTAAAGTGCAAGATAAGAGGGGCCAATGCATTTGGCAAAAGGACCGGAAACCTGTTGGAATGCATCCGGATAAGTATGAATGGGTTGGGGGACGTGATAGTGATTGCAGTTTACTTATAAGAAGAGCCTCTTTGGATTTCGATGATGGAACCTGGGAATGCCAAGTTACCCCTGGAGATTTCACTCGTCAGGATGCTCTTACTTCCTACCCTGCTCGGCTCCTCGTAAGAGGTGAGACAAAATTTTTAAATACTTTTTAATATGATTCCATTTGTATAAAAAACTTCTTTATTTTTTAAATATTTTTCTTCAAGCTCGTGTGAAAAACTGTATTTTCATGCATTATGTAATATATGAATAATGAGGCAGCAAGGTTTGTTGTATCGTAATTCATTTATTTATTTATTCTCCCAGGCTGTCCATTTTTGATTAAATAATAATGGATGAAAGCGTAACGCAATAGAAAAACAATTGACATATATGTGAATGTATAATAGTTGTAATTTTTCAATTGTTTTTCCATTGTGCAACGCTTTAATGCACTTTTGGTACAAAATTTGACTGAATATTTAAAATACATAATTGTGTCGTTGTAGAAACAGAACTATTAATTGGAAGGGTCAATACGTAAATTGTAGAATGTTTTTATAATCCTCTTAACGTTTTTTCAGTGTGGGAGGGTTTTTTGTTTCGATTTTAAAGCCTCTATTTTCTAAGCGAGTAGTGATCATGTTTCTGTAATGCTTATTCAGACTTCAAGTACAGCTGCTCTGATTCCACTTGAATTGACAGGCAAAGATCGTGAGAACCAGCTGTTAATATAGAAAAGTTGTGTGCTGTTATTTTTACATGTTACATGTTCATTGTTCATGGTTTTTTATATGTATTTACATTTCGATAGATTTGTGAAAAATTGAGATTCATATATTATAGGGTTTTAGATTCACAAATCATTGGTGCATAAAATTGCTGCATAAAATGCACGAAAATATATATATAGGTGCAATGAAATACGAGGTGTTAAAGAGACTGTACATCAAACGATTAAAAGATTGAATAATTTTACAGGTAATGAAATTTAATAGAAACGAATGAAATTAATAGAAAAACGAAGGCAGAAGATCTTTTGTACTTTTTTACTTTTAAAACACTATTTTTTCATTCATGATTCAGAGATTGAAATATAATCACTCATAATGGGTCTAATCACTTCGATCATAATGAATAAGTTATTTCACTTAGATTATCTCACATTGCGTCTTAAACAGATTAGATTATTGCGTCTTAAACACTTAGATTATCTCACATTGCGTCTCACATTACATTAAACAGCACTTAAAAGAGACATGAGTAACAACTCAGCTTTCGCAAACTCATTTTCAATTCATTGAGACAAGGCGCGAAGACGTCCGCAAGTCAGAAACTGGTGTTCCGTTCCACTTTCGGCACAATTACAACATCAGTTGACGGGGGAGTTAAATTTCGGAATCATTCAGTGATGATGTAAATTCATTTAACGTAAGAAACTGATGTATATAATTTGAAAAATGCGCGCATTAAAAAATGTCCATGTCATTGAGGAATACATGTCGTATGTATGAAAGACATTTCAAACATATACAGAAGTTTAGAACTTTATATATCATCGATTATATGCTTAGTTATGCTTCTTAACTTTAAAGACATGTTTTTTACAAAGCATCCAATTTTCTAATGGCGTGATTTGTATTCAGTAAATCCCAGGAAACCACGTTTGGAGTATGGCGGTGGACTTTTGAGTACAGCCCTAACTTTGAGGGAAGGCCAGGAAGCAACTATTTCCTGCGTTTCCAGATACGGAAATCCGCCAGCCCTCATAAAGTGGTAAGTGTATTGTAATGCGCTTTTAAATACTACATGGCGTCAATAGCTAGACCGTTATATAGCTTGTAAATTCGAAAAACCACACTTAATTACATGCTTTTCTATTTCTGTGGTCATGTCTCATTCCCCCTGAGCAGTGATAAGCGATTCATTAACGAGCTTTACGATTTCATAAACGAAAATGTGGTTTTCATATTGTTTCTCTATCTATAGCGTTTCACCTATAGAATGTACCATTACTGTACAATTAAGACTCATTCTTCTACCTGGAAAGTATACTTATTAGAATATGACGTGTTGCGGAAGTGATACGAATTTCGAATTCCTTTCCTCTGCTATAGCCACACAATTTCAATATCATGCTCGATTAAATTAAACGTCCATCACGTTCCAATGAATCGTGCATATATGCGGCATATACGAGTTATATAGAGAAAGGTTCCATGTTTTTATATCAATAATTAAAATGATGAGTTTCTCTTTTGGCGCTGATTGGCAAAATTTAGTTATTGGGTTTCCGGGAAATTTATATTAATGAATAAAGGATATTAAAAAGATTTATGTAAAAGTTATCATTTTGTGAGAAGGTAAAAATCATGTCGTGTTTTTATAAGCAAAAGATATGTTCATGTAAATCTTAATATTTCACAGATCTCAATATCTCATACGATTTTCAATGATTTTGAGGGATTATAAAAAAGTCATAGTTTTTTAAATTATGAAAAATTGAAGTTTTCACAGGATCTTGTGAAATATTTTCAAAATCAATCAAATCCCTTGAAATTCCTTAAAACTTCTTAAATCACATGAAACGACTTCAATTTTTTTGTAATCCATGAAAATTCTTTAAAATCCTTCGAAATCTTTTGCAAAATATCTTAAATTAACTATGATATATTGTATGACCAAATTAACATTATTATTATATTATAAATCTATAGATAATAAATTATTCTTCCACCACCCAAAAATAAATTTCTATTTTTAAAAAATTAAGAAAAAACAAATTTCTAGTAAACTCGGACCGACGGAAACATTACTAAAGGAATATAATAATTTCCTAAATGCATGGGATTTAACGAATAGGAATATAATTGAACCTAATTGAATGAAATAACAGTTCTGTACTTGTCCTCCCCTAAATCATAAACTGTGAATCCGCAACATATTTGTCGTTTCATTTTTCCCGCGGTTAGTCGCAATCGGTAGCGTATAACGCATATTGTATATATTTTTCGAATTTATATTTTCTGAAGAAAGCTTTATTTTATATAATTTCCTCGCAATTGCAAACCGTGGCTCATATTCCCGTAAACGCAAGCAGAGCAAGATCCGGAACGTCGTCTTTATGCAGGAAAGGGTTGTCCATGGCCTGTCTTTTTAACTTCACGGTCTAGTGCGTTTAGCCGCGCCTTATCTAAACTCGCTTAATAGTGGGTGCGTACTCTCAGGCATCTTGCACCTCTTTGCTCTTCAAGAGCCTAACATTTTTTTTTACTCGCATTCCCTCGCTCGACTGTATAATGCTCAGTGGGATTATGTTTCAGGCTCAGTTTCAGATTTAGAACTTAAAAGACTGCATTTTTTGTTTTACGACTTTGTTTTCGGAACATTCCTGATGCGAGGAGCTTCTATTTCAGAAATAGAATTTGGTGCTAGTCTTAATTACACGGATTAGCGATTAAAATAAATAAAGAGGGAATGGGACATTTAAAAATACATCATTTATTTAAGGAAATGAATAATGTAAAAAAAAATGAAACGTGACATGCTTCACTAAATCTGCAGGAAATTATCCACGCGGGTCTTCGACATGTTCTATATTTATCTGGATTTAAGAGTTTGATTTTACTGTGTTTTTATGGATTGAAAAAAATTATATAATATAATTTGTTGCGATGTTTTTCGAATTATTTAATCTCTGAATGGTTCAGGACTGACGAATTTCCACTTTCATTTTAGGTATATTGGTGGCGATGAAGTCGAACCTTTGAGAGACCAAACTAACGCAACGGAAGTTGACAATCCAAAAACTTGGGCTGCCCACAGCCTTCTGAAAGTTCTTGGGAAACGGGAAAACCATGGACTGCCAATTAGGTGTATTTCCATACATCCATCGAGTCCAGTTCCAGCAATTGCAGAATCACGTTTGGAAATCCACTGTAAGTTACTTAAATTATATGTACAGTCAAGAAAATGAAGTGCAGAATTTCCTGTTGGGATTTGTTTATTGTTCATCTATAATGAGAATATGATTTTTAGATTCGCCGGAAGTGAAGATAGAAACGAGTCCGCGAATGCTGGCGGCAGCTTTGGAAGATTCAGCAAGTTTTATGAGCCTTAAATGCATTTCCGATTCCAACCCAGTGGCTACGATTAAATGGTTCAAGGATTCCTCTCCCATAACTGCACCGAATAGTGTTATGGTGGCTCCCTCGACTAACAGGACTCATCAAAATAACACTTTAGTCGTTTCAGAATTAAGATTCGAACCCGTCAAGAAAAACGATGCTGGTTTATATTCCTGCAAAGCTACCAATGTTATTGGCGAAAGCCCTCCTGCAAACTACAGAATGGATGTGCAGTGTTAGTAAAATTACTGTATTTATGCTGTTCTTTGTTTAAATTACGATTAACGTTTACCATTAAAATTTTCCATTAACATTATACTATTAACATTAACATTTCACATTTCAATTTTCATATGTCATTATTTCTTCGATAAAATCTCATAAAATTCTTTAAAAAATTCTTGAAATTCGTTAAAATTTGTGAAAATACTTAAAAATACTTTAAAAATTTCATGAAATCCTTTAAAATTTTTATAAAACGCATCTTCAACATTTCACAAAATCTTTTTAAACTCATAAAAATCCTTTGAATTCTCTTAAAATCATTTTAAAATCATGAAAATTCCTTACAATACGTTAAAATCTCTTAAAATTCCACGAAAAAATTTTAAATCCCTTAAAATTCTTAAAAACCTTTTGAAATTCCTCTCTAAAAAAAGTGGTGTCACAAAATATCTTGAAAATCTGGCATACATATAGTTGAAAGAAGGAAAATAAAATAATCGCGCGCTTAACGGGCGTGTTGGTTTACTAGTTAATGTTAAATTTCAATGTTATGTAGAATGTAAACTCTTAATTTATACATAATCATCCCCGCGTATATTTAGAAGGAATTAAAAAATTAAATTCAAATTTTCAGATGCACCAAAGTTGAAAGTGAGCAAGCAGATTGTGAACGGAACTATTCCGGAAGTGGAAGAAACTGCTTCACTGGGTGCGACCGAAGATCCCTTCGAGTGTGCCGAATATGATGCAAATCCGCCCTCGCAGTACAGATGGGTCCATGTGCGAGGAGGGACACCGGATATGATCGACAATCCAGCTCAGAACAAACACGGCGGGAGAAAACTGAGGCTGGAAAACATCATGTGGTCAGACGAAGGCGAATACAGATGTGTAGCATACAATGTCATCAATGGAGTTCGGAGAGAAATGCCCAGCGATGAGCGTTTCATATTACACGTGATGGGACCCCCGGAAATTCAAACCAGACGTTCTTCTGGCGACAATGGACTTTACGAGTCCATAGGATGGGCTGGAGAACCAGTTCATCGATTAAAGTCAAGGTTTTGCTCAAGGCCACCTCCCCGGTTGGTCGCTTGGCAGTGGGGCAGCTCTCATATTAGAGCAGGTATATTTTTTTCTTTTTTTTTTCTAATTTTCCGGTTTATCCTTATCTCAACAAATTTCTAGCCATTTTCAAGATTCTTCTCAAGATTATAATGAATATTTTTAAATTTTGCAAACGAGTTCAATTTGAAATGCTTCAATATCACGATATATGTATATTAAAATCATACTAACATTCTTTTAAACCACCTAAAATTCAAAATGCTTTAATATCATAAAAATTTCACGAGGAACTTTAAAATCTCTTAACTAGCTGTGAAGTTGTATCAACTTTTGTGCTCATTCAATGAGCACGTTGCTTCCTGCTATAAGCAAATATGATTTGCTTCCTCATAGAGGAAGCATTAATTATTCTTTACATCAACATTAAATTTTGATTATTTGAGAAGTTAAATTCGAAAAATTCATTTTCAAAAATTACAATAAAGCACAATTTTCTTGTTTTTCAATGAAATGCATTAATCTTATAGGTCAATCGATTCGTCTCGACGCAAGGAACCTTTATTTTCCTTTCGTCAGCTTCAAATTTTGAATATTAGAGAAGTTATAGTTGATAAACTAATTTTTTAAAATTAAATAAAACCATAACATTGTTATTTTTCAATGAAATGAAATAATATTATAGACCAATCGATTCGTCTCGATGCAAGGAACATTTATTTTCCTTATGTCAAGTCAAAATTTTGATTATTTGAAATGTTAGTCGAAAAATTAATTTTTTAAAATACAATTAACCATAACATCCTTATTTTTTAATGAAATGCATTAATCTTATAGGTCAATCGATTCGTCTCGACGCAAGGAACCTTTATTTTCCTTACGTCAGCTTCGAATTTTGAATATTATAGAAGTTATAGTTGAAAAACTAATTTTTTAAAATTAAATAAAACCATAACTTTGTTGTTTTTCAATGAAATGAAATAATATTATAGACCAATCGATTCGTCTTGATGCAAGGAACATTTATTTTCCTTACGTCAAGTCAAAATTTTGATTATTTGAAAAGTTATAGTCGAAAAATTAATTCTTGAAAATACAATTAACAATAACTTTCTTATTTTTTAATGAAATGCATTAATAATATAGGTCAATTGATTCGTTTCGACACAAGGAATCTCCGTTTTCCTCACATCATTTTTGAATTTTGATTATTTGAGAAGTTATAGCGAAAAAATGAATTTTAAGAAAATTATGAAAGTACATAAAACTTGTAAAATTAAATATTTTGTTAAACCATTGTAAGAAATTCAACTAGGTGTAATAATGAAATAACTATGCAAAATTTCATCAATTTATCTCTACGCGTTTTCAAGTAATTGCTGGATCGTGACAGACAGACAGACAGACAGACAGACACACACACACACACACACACACACACACACACACACACACACACACA